>PVKE010002549.1:0-81617 GCA_004027555.1 Craseonycteris thonglongyai | reverse complement strand
TTCTGTTAATAAGGAAAGAATTCCCACCCCCCACCCCCCATGGACCCTGAAGATTTGACTTTGCTCCCCCCACATTACTTCTGATAACGACATGACCTTGCCAGTACTGAATTTGGCTTTGAGAACAAGGAATCCTCCCACACATATATAGTTGGGTTGTTGTTGTTGTTTACAAAAATGACCTTAAGTGTAAGTGCGTAGTTTTTCAGGGAAAGGTAGTGTATAATTCTGATGTGCACCATGAATGTGTAAAAATCAAAGATTGTAGTAACAGTGGGACTTCCCAAATGCAGTGCATGTAAACATGAGCCTTTCAGAGACCCTGGGGGCCAACTAGACAGGGGACAGTGGCCCTGCTTCCTGTGGCTACCTTGACTCCAATAGGCTTCTGCATCCTCAGCTAAATAAATTAGTTCCATCCAGAAGGAGAAAGGAAGAAAGGAAGGAATAAAGGAAAGAAGGAAAGAAGGAAGGAAGGAGGAAGTGAAGGAGGAAGGAAGGAAGGAAGGAAGGAAGGGAGAGAAAGAGGGGAGGAAGGAAGGAGATAGAGATAGATAGATGATGATGGATAGATAGATAGATGAGAGATAGATGATAAATGATAGATGGATAGATAGATAAATAGATGATAGATAGATAGATATAGATGGGCAGATAGGTAGGTAGGTAGATAGATAGATAGATAGATAGATAGATAGATAGATAGATAGATAGACAGATAGATGAGAGATAGATGATAAATGATAGATGGATAGATAGATAATAGAGATAGATAGATAGATAGACAGATAGATGAGAGATGAAAGAAAGATAAATAGATGATAAAGAGATAGATAGATAGATAGATAGATAGATGATAAATGATAGATGTATAGATAGATAATAGATAGAGATAGATAGATAGGTAGATAGATAGATAAAGATAGATGGGCAGATAGATGATAAAGACTCTGAGATTCTCACAGCCCCAGAACCCACTGCAAACACTTAGCTTACACACGGGAATTTGACTGCACATTGTAACCCACGTCTAACTAAGGCCCTGTCTTCCATAGCATCTCATTTTTATCAGGAAACGTAATTGAAGAGAAAACAAAACTTCATTCAGATTCTTAAGAAAATGACAAAGTAGGGAATGAGTTGCAATTTCTGGCCTGTTTCTTACAAGTTCTCTAGTTCTGTCTCCGTCTCTTTCATAGGTAAGAACGACTCCTCAGGGAGCTGCCATTCCAATGTCTGTGCTGCCCCAGCTGCAACTCAATACGTGACCTAGGAAGACCTGCTCCCTGCTTCTCTTTCTGCTGTAGTATTTAAAAAACTCTGTCTCCGTGTACACATACATATATGCATATACACATACACATACACACATACTGCCTGGGAAAAAATCCAGCCATGAATGCCTCTATTTTTCATATTATGTGGTTGGATGCTCCAGACAACATATATATATATATATTTAACATTATTCGTATTCTGCCTGTATTAGTTTCCAGAGAAACAATAGGATATACGTATTCTATTGTTTCTGTCTATATGGCAGAATCCAAATGATGTTAAATATATGATATATATGTATGGCGGGGGAGAGAGAGAAGACAGAGACAGAGAGAGAAGCTGACTTACAGGCATCAACTCACAGAGCTATGGGGGCTGAGACGTGTAAGACTTGCAGGTGGGCAGCTAGAGACCCAGGAGAGCCGATGGTGTAAATCCCAACCCCACAGCCAGCAGGCTCAAGACCCAGAGAGAGCCAGTTTCATTCGCATCCAAAGGCCAGAAAAGACCAAGGTGGCAGCTCCAAACAGCCAGGCAGGTGGAGTTCCTTCTTCCTCTAGGGAGGGTCAGCCTTTCTGTTCTAGTCAGGACTTCAACTGATTGAATAGGATCCACCCACCTTGGGGAGAGCACCCTGCTTTATTCAGTCCACAGAATCAACTGTGAATCTCGCCCAGAAACACCCCTAGAATGTGTGACCACGTGTCTGGGCACCCGGTGGCCCAGTCAGGTGGACACGTACAATGAACCATCACACAGTCCCGTAAACAAAATCTCACACGCGAGAGCAAGACTCTCCGCAGAGCAGGCAGGCCCGGGGAAGGAGACGGGCTCACAGAACATGTCTTTCTCTCATTCCGGCCTCGGTGACCTTGCAGGAGCCCTGTGAGAAGTCGAGACGATGCATGTAGAGCAGCTATTGCTCAGCCCCGGGGAGGGGCGCACACGAAGGCAGCCGTTGTTCAGTTGTTCTTGGCTTCTCTCAGATTCGCGTGGAGGCTCTGATGCTGAGTGGGAGACAACACACAGAAGCAAAGGAAAAGCACAGCCGTGAGACGGCTCCCCCCAATGTGCCCCCTCCAGGTGGCTGCGTGGATGAGTGAGTGTTAATGCAGCTTGCTGCCTTCGGTTGGCAAATAATGGATTATCCTATGCTGTGGAGAGGCAGCCACAGACCCTGTGGCTATGCACGGAAATGAGACAAAGCCTTCTCCCTGGAGGAACTCGCTTTGCAATAGCAAAGATAGTCTGGTAAACAGGTTTTCAAGAAAACAATGTGAAAAGTGCTAATTAGAGAGAGAGATGCAAAGAGCTCCCCAAACACGGAGGATGGAGTGACAAAATCCACCTGCGACAAAAAGGAGGAGACTTTGATCTGGATTTTCCTGGATGAGTATGTGTTCTCTGTATGAATTAAACAGAAGAATCACTCTTTTTTTGTTTTTGCCTCTTATGTGTTAGGCACTTACATGTTTTCCAAGTTTTCATACATAACCATTTTTCCTTAGTGTATTCCTAATGTGACTTGTAGGAAATAAGTATTAGTCCCCTCATTTTACAGAGGAAGACACTGAAGCTCAGAGAGGTTAAGTGACCTATCCAAGTTTACACAGCAGGGGGGAGCAAAGCCTAGGTTTGAACCATAGCTTTTCTTTTCCTTATTTTTTTTTTAAGATTTATTTATTTTATTGTTTTGAAAGAAGGAGAGAGAGAGAGAGAGAAGGGGGAGGGTAGTCATTTGAGGAAACCAAGGTCCAAATATATTGCTTAATGTTGCAACGCAAGTAAGCAGCAAAGCCAGGATTCCAACCCCAGCTTGTTGAGAGCCAAAAAGATTTAAAAACTCTCTTCCACAGCCTTGTTTTTATTATCCAGAGTTCTGGGCTTAACATGGGTAGAATCTTTGAGTGGAAAATTTCTAGCTGACCTGTTATAAGAGCTACAGCAGACAAACCCTCAAAAGACAGACAATGAATCAGAACAAACATATATGTGAGGCTCTCCTTGAGATGTGCTGGTTTCTTCCGCTCTAACCCCACTAGGAAGAAGCTGAACCCCATTTACATGCTGGGTGATGCGTTCATCCAAAGGCAGAATTATTTATTTAAACCATTAGGTGCACAAATCAGATTTCAGTTACCAACAAAAATGCACTGTACATCCATTTCTACAGAAAATTCAGGGAGTCAAAACCTTGGTCAACAATCTCATCCATCTTCTGCCATTGTTACTTGAAAATCCTCAAGGAGAATGTGGAGTTTTCCTTGATGGAATGAAGATCTTGAAGAGTGTTGAGAGGCTTGGCAAGTACAGTAATTCTAGGGACCCAAACTGCTTTGTGCTGAGAATTCTGAAAGGTAATTAAATTACTTGACATTTATTCACTCTTCTTATTTGTTAAAGTAAATTGTATTTTGTTCAGGTTAAAAACGTATCCAACTCCAACTCTTGATTTCCCAGACTCCCTTGCAGCTAGAGTAGCCATGTGACCCAGACGTGGCCACAGAGATAAAAGCAGTTTGCTTGGTGAGGCTTTCAGGAAAGTGTCTGCTTTTTTGATAAAAGGGGACAGATAGCCCTAGCACCCATCATTCTTACTACACATGTGCACGCTCCGACCTGCATGTTTCCTGTTTCATGTTACTGACACAGTGGGGCTGATGCTGGAACTAAAGCAGACCATGAGGAAAAAGCTAAGACAAGGGTAGAGATACTGGCCTGAAACCACCCGACCACTGGACCAATGTCAGCAGCCTTCTCGTTACATGAAGGGAGCGACTGTTTGTGAATTGGCTGCTCTGTCACTTGTAGCCAAGAGCATTCCCAAATGAGATATGGATTTGCAGAGGCATGCCTCCTATGGCCTGTCACTTACAAGAGGGTGCTGCCTGGTTGGTAAAGTTGATGACTAGTGTGTGTCCTCTAGGGGCAGGTTGGGAGGTTAAGAGAGCCGGATCCTCATCTCCTGAGCTGGTCTAAAAGTTCATTGTTTGATCTTTTAATGAATCTTAGTTTAAAAGAAAAAGCCAGCCTCCCTTCTTCCCTGAATGATACATCAGAGAGCTTCAAGGTCATGGAAGCATAGACGGGGCCCATGAAGGAGAACTCTGACTGCATCCCATATGGGTGAAAATCTTAGAGATATTTAGCACCCTATTAAAAGACGTGCATTCCCCGGGGAGAAGGCATTGGTTCATTTATTTGAGCTGTGAGGATCATGGATCTAGAAACCAGGCAGCATGGTAGAATGTAGGCATGAATTCAGATGATCATTCCTGAGGTGGATCTGGTACCATAATACATAAGGACAGCTTGGTTTTTGTGGAATTTCCTCTTGCTCACATCACAAGGCTTTCTTAGTTTTGGGAGAGGGGATTGTAAAGCTAGCTAAGTCAATGAGAACCAATATGGTAATTGGAAAGAAACTGCATTAATTGGGTAGCAAATGATGAAATGTGCCTGTCCTACCACTGACTCTTAAATAGATCTGGCTCATCTATGCACATTGCTTTGGACCATTTGGAAGCCCTGACAGGGCCACCAGTACAGTTGTCTGGGTTGTGCACTATACAAGCCAGGAGGCACTAACTGCATAAGATGACCACATGCAACAACACCATCAGAAGTGCCTGCTGACTTTAATTGCCTCTGATGGTCATCCCAGCTTCTCTGCCACCTTGTCTTGCTCACCCCCCTCCATTAATTAATTCATCTTCCAATTTAAAATATATACATATATTTTGAGCCCTGACTCTGCTCTAGACACTTTGCTGGGGACTGAGAAAACTGGTGAAAAACAAGCAGACCTATCCTGTTCTTACAAAACATATCTAACAGGGAAGATAAATATTCATTAAACAAACACAGAAATAAATGCAAATTTGTCAACATGATTAGCATGGACAGGAAAGATGTTCGGTACTAGGAAAAATTAAAATCTAGGGTTTTGAGCTGATCTGAAAAAGTCAGGGAGCTCTTGAACTGAAGTCAGAAGGACAAATAGAAGTTCCTGAGACAAAGAGAAGGAAAAGCATTCCCAGCTGAGGGAATAGCATCGTCAAAGTCCTGAGGTGGCAGGAAGGGACCAAGAGAAAGCCAATGTGGTGTGTGATATGGGGGCCGAGACCGTGGAGGTCAAACTCTCAACCTAATTCACCACCTGGTTTGGAAAACCTGTTTGGAGCCACTTACTGCCCTGTGCCCTGTTGAAGTCTCAATTTTGCCTCCTTCACCCCACCTCCATCCAAGCCCCTCCATCACCTAGCTACACCGGCCACGTCTGTCCCCTGTCCTGGAGATTTATAGGATGAGCTCAGCTATAGCCTCAGCATCGTCCACTAACCTGCATCTGAAGAACCCAGGGCTGTCAAAGCGAAATGTTCTTCCTCCAGATGGGACCCGATGGGCCACCCAGAGTCTCCGTTTGCCATCCCGAGTAAATGGAGGAATCGACAAACGTGAGCCCAGCTTGTCCACCCTCGTGCCTCAACTTAGCGTGTGGACCTCAAATTATTCCCGTTGCCAGTTCCTTCCGAAAGTGGACACTGCAAAGAGCCAGCGGAAGGGAAAAAAGAAACGCCTGCGCTCGTTCTGAAGACGTTTAAAGGGCGGTCCATGGAGGAAAGCATGATGCTGGCCCCTCTTCTCGACGTGGTGGTCAAGAACGGGGGCTTTGCTAGGCCAGCTGCTCAGCTCAGCTGCGGCGCTTTTGATCCAAGTGATTTTGGGCAAAGCAGGCCACTGCTCGGAGCCAGCTCCCTATTTACAATCCAGAGTTGCCTCGAACATTAAGTCAGATTGCGCCATTAGCTGTTATCAATGTTTTAACAAGTGTAAGGAGGGGGAAGGCAGACGTTTGCTTATTAGAGCAGAAAACCCTTTCAACGGTTGCTATAGCTCACACAAGGTGATAGCACAACCTTTGAGACTGTCAGCGTTCCAGACATCAAACATGGAAATGTCGACAGAGTGACCATCTGCCGGGGGTGCTGTAGAGGGGGGTGCTGTAGAGGAGACTGCTGCTTTGAGTGTCCTGTGAGGGACAGCAGAGGAAGGACACTGTATCAAGTCATCAGGGATGCTCCTTACATACCAGATCTGCTGAAGTTGTGCGCTGTTCTGAGAGCTCACCCTCCATGTGATCCTTGGAGATAGTTCATCCCTTTTCTCCCTCCCCTCCCCATTCCTCCCCTCCCCTTTCTTTCTTCCTTCTTTCCTTCCTTCCTTATCTATATCATCTATCTATCTATCTATCTATCTATCTATCGATCGATCGATCTTCTATTAATGTCTATCTATCATCTATCTATCATCTATCTATCTATCTATCTATCTATCTATCTATCTATCTATCTATCTATCTATCTATCATCTATGAATTTATGAGATGAATCTGACGGTCCCAGAAGATAGCATTTCTTGAGCTGGTAGAAGGTCCACTGAGTCTTTAGCTGATGGAACTCGGAACATCTGTGGATGCTGACCCTGCCCGATTAAAAAGCCAGCCCTTCCTATCATTTCCATCTACTCCCATCAGCATCTTAGTGTCTTGAAAGAGCCTGGGCTCTTTGGGCAGATAGAGCTGGGTTTGAATCCCTCTTAGCTGGCTGTGTGGCCTTGAGTAAGTTGTTCACCCTCTCTGAGTCCTGTTTTCTTATGTATTGGGAAATAATATCCATACTTCAGTGGTGTGGTTTGGGAAAGGTTTATCCATAAGTCTACATAGTGCCTAGCACATGATCTGACAGAGTTAGGACATAGGAACTGGAAATTATAATAATAAACACAATAATAATGATGGCTATTGTTGTTACTATTTATTCAATATTTTTGCAAGACTGTGCAGTGTTTACTTTTTTTATTTTTCATTAATATTGATTAAATGTATTAGGGTGGCTGAATAGTAAAATTATATAGGACTAAGTGTACATTTCTAGAATATATCCTTTGTATATTGCCTTGTGTATAGTTTTTACACTCTAAGGAGAGCTATGCCATTTGAAACACTAGGCCACAAAGAAAGGTTAGCCTGTAGTTAGCGGGGCTAGGGGCAGGGTGGGTCAGAGAATACCGTAGGGAGATGAGGAAGACTTGATCTGCAGGAGTTTGGGGGTGGGGGGTTGCACATGCATGTGTGTGTGTGTTAAGAGATTGTAGCCCTAAAAAGAAGTTACAAGAGTAGCTACCAGGGGAGGCACTGATCGCAAAGCTGAGTGGAAGCAAGAATTACGCTTTCCTCGCGGGCTCCAGGAGCTCTGCGCCCTCTGGGGGCTGCTTCTCACTTGTAATCTTAGTAACTCAGCGCTGCAGACGGCCGGCTCTGTATTCACGGGCAGCCCTGCCGGGGCGCTCAGGCCCAGGACACCCGAGGACCGTCATTCCGCCTGTTCGTTATGCTAGTTACCACTCTTCACGGTGTGCGCATGTGCCTGCACGCACATGTGCATGTAGATGTGCACACCATCAGTGGTGGACAATTCTGGACCTGGTTGGTGAGAACTATGGAACTCTCAGCAGATAACAGCTCAGTCCACACATTGCTTCTCTCAGCAGAAGGCCGTGTCCCCAGGACCACCATTAAATGTCCCCCTTGTAGTCCCTGCCTGAGGAAGCTCAATGCTGCCAGGAACTTCACTGTTGGTTCCAGTCAACACCAGGGCCAGGCCCCTGACCCCTGTTCTTTGGCCATTTACTAAAAGGATCTTACAATGGTGATGATGTCTCTCTTACAAGTCAGGTGTTTTTCTCAAGGGCCTGAGAGCCTTTCATCTGAAATGATCTCATCAGGGCAGACAGGGCGTTTGTCTCTGGGCTCTGTGGGAAGTTGGAGCCCTAACTTCCCTACCGGCCAGCTAGCCGGCCTCGTCGCCTGTGTCCTCACCAACCCTGTGTCCGTTTTCTCTTCTCTGATTCCACTCAGCCCCTGTTACCCCTCCTCGCCCCACCCCAATCCTCCCTATAAAACACCCACACCCCCTCTGCCATCAGTACTCCCTGACTACAATGCCCCTTCACTGTCACGAATGTCCCATCATGGCTGTCTTTGACAGTGGAAAGGCTTTCGTGGGGCCGGCGGATGTATGTCTTCCATGTCGGCGCCCTTTTCCTTTTCCTCCTCCACAGAGACTGACTGCCTCAGCCATCATTAGAGCGCCTAGGGGGTAAGACCATGAGCACAAAAGGGGGGCAGTAACACCTGCCGAGGGAAGTCGTCTGGAGGGTTAATGAAGTGAATTGACCTGGAGAAACAGCATTTCCGACTCCCCACCCTCCCCTGGGATGTGCCGTGAATTCCAGGAATCACTCAAAAATCGTACAGCTCTCAGGACACAGCCCCTGTCCTCTGGGGGCATCAAGGGATGTCCCGGGTGAAGCTGGAAGGCCCGGGGCAGTTACTGAGCATTTAAATAGATGCTGAGGGTTGAGCACATTTTTTATTTTGGGTCGGTCTTCCAACAGAACTTCTGTTTATAAAATTGAGGTGGGGGGCAGATTGATATCTTAGCCACATGAATTTACCCCTTTTCCCTCCATAAACTGCATGGGAAAGGTAGAGGAAGGAAGGAAGGAAGGAAGGAAGAAAGAGAGGGAGTGAGGAATGGAGGGAGGGAGGAACGGGTATTAATGAAGGAAAGGAAGGAAGGAAGGAGAAAATGAGGGAGGAAGAAAGGAAGGAATGAAAGAAAGAAGGAAGGGAAGAAGGAAGAAAGGGAAGAAGAGACAGGAAGAAGGAAGGGAGGAAAGGAAGGAAGGAAAGAAAAAGGAAAGGAAAAGAGGAAGAAAGAAGAAAGGAAGAAAGGGGTATTAAGGAAAGAAAGGAAGGAAGGAAATGGAAGGAAGGAAGGAGTATTAAGGAAGGAAAGGAAGGAAGAAAATGGAAGGAAGCAAAGGAAGGGAAGAAGGAAGAAGGAAGAAAGGAAGGAATGAAAGAAAGAAGGGAAGAAGGGAGGAAGGGAAGAAAGACAGGAAGAAGGAAGGGAGGAAAGGAAGGAAGGAGAATGAAGGAGGGCGAAGGAAGGAAGAAGGGAGGGAGGGAAGGAGCCAGGGGAGAAGTAGAGAATCTTACAAAGCCCCACAGCACAGGCGAGGGGAGCCGGGCAGGAGAGGTTTTGGTGGATTGTGGGAGGTGGAGAGCAGACACGACGTGATGAGTGACAGCAGAGTGGACACAGGTGCAATCTGGGGACTTCATGACACAGTCCTATGGGAGGTGGGATGAGCTTTGGTCTCTGCGTCCCCTGCCCCTCCTCTGACATAGTCAGACCCCTGCCTCTCCTCCACCCTTAAACACACCACGCAGATGGTGCATTCTGTGGTCATAAACAAGGAAGGTTCTGGACTCGGGGGGTCACCCGGGACAGCAGGCAGTTGGGAAGCAGGGTGGGTGCACACCGGGTCCTCGTGGCTCCCGTCTTCCCACCCAGATGCTTGGGGGACATTTATCCGGAGTAACTGCAGCCCCATGAGAAGGGACAGGGTCTCACCGCCTCATTGTCTCACAAGGAACCCCATCAGCAGCGCCTTCCCCCCGTGTGCGTGGAGCTCACAGAGGGCGTCTAGGGTCCAATCGGACCACCACGCAGTGCGGGAAATCGTGTGGAAAACAGCCAGCCCCAGACAGTCAAGCAAGAGGCAGGGAGCAGGAGAAATCTGCACTATTTTCCTATGTGGGGTCATCAGAAGCATCAGCGACAGGCGTGAGTGTGGCTGCCGCGACAGCTGAAGCTGCTGATTTTCAGACTCTCAGCGCCCCGTTAGGTAGAAAGAAAATGTGCCTGTATGACTCTGGCCCATAGAAAGCTGCGTTTTCAAACCGCATTTTTGCAAGGCACAAATGCTTCCCCGTTGCACTGAAGAGTAAACCGGGGCCCAGAGAGGTCCGGCGACTTGCCCGGGGTCACAGAGCGAGTCGCTGGTGGAGTCAGATCTAAAGCCTGTCTCAGAACGTCAGGGTGTTCCTGTTTCTCACCAGTGACGCAGCCTCAGTTACAGAGAACCAGCCCGTGACAGGAGCCTCCTACGGGGTCAGAGTGAATGGCTGAGCGCTCAGCTCTTCAAGCCCCCGGTTAAGCGAGTGAGCGGCACCAGTGACTCTGGGTCCACCCTGTTCCTCACTGACCTGCAGGCTCCCTCTCCACGGGGGCTGCCATGGGGATGGCTGAGACTCACAGGGGGCCCCCCAGGAAGACGGGAATCCAGCAAGCAATGGAGAAAAATAAAAAATAAAAACCCACGTCCTTCAGATGCATTATTGATGTCTGACTGCGCTGGGAACTGGGGAGTGCGAAGGCGTTCTACTTGAGATTCTTAAAAACAAAACAACCAAGAAAAAAAGACTCCTTCCCTTTAAGCAAATAAATAAATAAAACGGGCTGGACGCCAGAACCCCCGCGCCTTGTGAGGGCCGGCGTCTGGGGGGTTTTCACGGTGCGGAGTGGGTTCTGTTCTGGCGTGAAGCGCGCTGCTGAGGAGCTGCAGCTGGGTGTTTAGAGCCGGACCGCTTAGGAGGGGAAGGGGGTCCAGGGAGGCACCGCATGCGTCCTGCGTTTTGGGTCTGACAACTCAAACCCAATTCGGGCCGAGATGGGTGAAGGCGGACACGGAGGCCGTGGGTCTCGAGGTTGGGTGGGAAGTGCCCTCCCCGCCACGCCATCTGGAAGGCGAGTTCTGTGCTTTGCCTATGGGGAGGCCTCCCGGGCTGGCAGGTGAGGCGCTCTCTGCAGAGTGTGGCCCCTGCAGAATTCCGCCCCCTCCTCGTTCCCTGTTAGCACTAACCCGCCCACCCTGACCTGCTCCCAACCGGATCGTCAGCTCTGCCAGGTTGGGGACCCCGCCCGTCAGGTTCACGGAGCCTTTACATGCCCCTCTATGGCTTGGCATGCTACCAGGCGCGGAGCAGCCTTCATCGCTATTTCCCGACGGGCCAAAGGAATGGAACGTCGTGACTAGCAGTCCGGTCCCCCCAAAAGCCTTTTCTTTGTTTCTACGGCTGGCCGGTCCCCCTTCCCACCCTCCCTTAACATAGCCGAGACGTGGCATTCATGCTGACTGTGATCGTGTTGCTATTGTCAAACAGTCCTAGACGACGTCTGCACGACGCATAGAGTGGGTGTGTGTGGGGGGAGGACGGGGGGCCTATGTTAGAATAACAGAGACGATCAACCTGCAGAATTATCGCCACTCCCGTGACCACGGCCCCAGACCTCTGCTGAGGGGACATTGTATGGGGCGCTGTCACCACACTCTGCGTGCATTGCTGGAGAGAACGCGGGAGCCAGAAACACCAGTGCCCGAGGGTAGGAGGTCTTCTTCTGTCCCCTGAACTTATCTCGGGAATGACCAGAAGCCGAGGAAGGACGTTAGAAAGTCCACTTTATCCAGAAGAGCACAGAGATGGTCGACATGGGGGTGTCCAGCCTTGTAGCTTCCCTGGGCCCCATTGGAAGGATGGTCTTGGGCCACACATAACATACACTCACACTAATGATAGCTGGTGGGCTAAGACAATCGCAAAAAAATCTCACTGTGTTTTAAGACAGTTTACGAAACGGTGTGGGGCCGCCTTCAAGGCCGTCCCGGGCCGCATACGGCCCACGGGCTGGACAAGTTTGGTCTAGAGCAGGGGTCTCCAAACTTTTCAGCCTGCAGGCCACATTAACTATCAAACAGCAGTTTGGGGGCCGACTACACACTCGAGGTCCAAATAAAAAAGAATCAAAACATAGATGTTGTTTTTAATTATTTATTTAATATTATTTTATTCAGATAAAAAGGTCTCCACAGGTCGGATGAGAGGGATGCGGCCTGTGGGCCATAGTTTGGAGACCCCTGGTCTAGATTATTGAACGGGACTGAGTTCACAGGATTTGGTCCCACCCTGTCACCCAAGTAGGGTGGGCTATTTCTGTCATCAGAGATAAAGAAGGTACACACTTGTTTGCACCCCTCGGGGTAGCGGGAGCACATTTGCAACCCAGTTACCAGCTTGAAGAGCCACCGCTGAGCACCCTCTCTGGTCCCTTCAGTCTGATTCCCGGGGCAGGTGGTCACTGGTTGGCGGGCCAGCGAGACCCTGCGGGCTCCTAGCGAGAGTAGAGGGGCGTGACGGACCATCAGTGACGCCTCCCTTCCAGCACCCGGGAGCTTGCATCTGACAAGTCCACGGTCCCCAGCGATTATGTCACCCTCACTCTTTACCCATGACCACGGGAGTCAGAGCATTGTTCTTCGGTGACAGGGCAATTTCAAGGGGATCTGATCCCGTCTCGTCATCTCACAGGTGGGGAAACCACGGCTTTGTGAGGGAGGGGGGTTGCCCGTTGGTCACAGAGACAGTTAACGAGCAGCAGATGCATGGCGAGAACTTGAGCGTCCTAACTCCCGCTGTTCACGGCTGGTCTGCCCTACGTTTTTTTTTTAACGATTACGGTAATATTATTTATTTATTTATTTATTTATTTATTTATTTATTTTGGACAGAGACAGAGAGAAGGGGGAGGACCCAGAGCTGTCTCCATGCTGGGGGCCTCCCGCATGGGAAGCTCACCCCAGTTCAGCACATGGGTCCGCACGGGCTGGGGCTGGGACTCAGTCCTCCGTCCCCGGGGCTGCAAAGCAAGCGTTTAACCCGCTGAGCCATCCCGGCTTCCCCTGCACTACATGTCTTGAGCTTCACTGGACAGAAAAGATGACCCAAAGTAAAAGCCATCTGGTCTACATGACGGAAGCGCTTGCCACGGGCAGACAGGAGGCTGCACCCCGATGTTTTCTGGAAACCCTCACAGCTCTCTGACCTCTGAGACTGAACTCCATACTCCCTGGAGCTTGGGCTGCAGCACCAGCCACTGGGGCGTGCTACCCCCCGAGACAACACGGGCCCGCGGGTGGCAGGCCTCACAGAGCTCCCTGTCTTCTCACGGAATCCGCCGGCTGCCAAGAAAGACCAATGTGCTTCTCCTCCTCCGAGTGACGCCTCCTGCAAACGCTAAGCGTCTCCATCTGGGAGGCATTTAACACGGCAGCAGCTCTGGCTGATCTGGACGAGGACTCGCCAAGTGTCAACTGTCTCCCCAAAATAACTCCCTCGATGGCCGCAGGAGCTGCGGCATGGCGGCCCAGGCGGGAGGCCAGAAAGCGGGTTGGGGGAGAAGCCAGCAAGGCCAGCCATCCCCCACCCGGGCCCACCCCCTCTTCTCTCTTCTGCTCCGTGGCAGCGAGAGAGCGGGCAGCGATCCCCGGTCCCTCTCCCACGAGGCTGGCTTTCCAGGGAAAATGTCACTGGGGATGTTCCCCCGATGACAGTCTCATGTTCCTTCTGACATGGTCCGTCCACTCAGATGCTTACAAGGCATCACACCCATTCCGCGCTGGGCTGGGTTAGCGCCAGTCTCCTGGAAGGTGACAGTGACTGAAGTAATCCAAGTTCAGAGTCAGATCCAGGAACCTGCCTCCCGCTCTGCTCAAGGTCACCAAGTGCGACCGTGGGGGAGGGAGCGCCGGGCTGACATCTCCAAGCCGCGGACCCCACACTCTCCATGTACCCACCCTCCTTTTATTTGTGGTCGACAGCGTAGTGGGGGCGGAGACCCGGATGCAGGCGACACGTAGGCTCTGTCATCACAGAGCGCACCTGTGCACGGGGCGGGGGGGTGTCACACATGGCCACCACTGTCACGAAACCTGGGTGGAACACTGTGGGGAATCCTGGTGAAGGACCGTGGGAGCTGGAGGAAGGAGGGTGTTTTCTAGCTGAGACGCCTGGGGAGACTTCATGGCGTAGGTGACATTTGTCCTAGACCTCGGAAGAGGGAGATTAGAATGGAACCTCTGCACATGGGTTGGGGGAAGGGCACCTGAGACGCATGGGCAGCTTGAATGAGGGCAATTCAAGGCTGCAGGGGTGTCCAGAGCTCCATTGGTTCATTCTTTCCTTCATCGAAAGCGACGTGTATGCCCTACCTTCCCTCATGGACAGTGACATATATATTTCCTGAGCCAGAGTGTGTGTTCAGGGCCACAGAGCTAGGGAGCAGGCATACCAAGATATAGAAAACATGGCCTCAAAGAGGTTTATGTAGTTGTCACCTGTAGGAGAATGGTGACCAAAACGATCACCCAAGGACCGTAGGACCTATGAGAGCCCCGAGGGTGGACACCTGACCCAGGCAGTGGAGGCTGGGACAGGCAGGAGAGTCAAATGCCAAACGTGGCAGGTGTGCATTTCCCGGCATGCTTGGCTGCGTGGGGTCAGAGGGCGGAGGGCAGGGGGGGTCCAGCCAGAGCGTGGAGCTGGGCTTAGGTGTCGGAGGCCCTTTCTCCACACAGGGAGTTCCTCCCGCTGTTCTTCAGTTTATGCAGCTGCCCAGGGAATCACCGGGGTCGGTTCCCTCCCCCACCGGGGTCCTGGCCGGTGGGAAGGTCTAGCTCTGCAAGTGTGCAAAGCTGCCGGTGTGTCAGCATTCTCACCCCGTCTGTGCTCTCGGTTCCCTTTGCTCAAGGCGTTGGTCTTGGTCGCCAATGACTTCGTCAAGGATGGGGAATAAGGCTCAGGGCAGCCGGCTCAGCGCTGAATGACATTACGGGTGCTCAGCCTTTGCTTTACGATCTGTTGGTTTTGGGGTGTGTGTGTGTGTGTGTGTGTGTGTGTGTGTGTGCGTGTGTGTAAGTGAAGAGGTGCTAGATGTGTGATTCTGTGGGGGATGAGATTTGGGCTCATGGTTATCTTTGAGAGATTAAACTATTGCTGCAGGTTTTATCATTGTTGATTCTTATGTATTCAATCCTTTGCTCTCTTCAGTGCGAAGAACAGTTTATGGGCTCAGAAGATATTCTCTCTCTGTTTATTTTTAAAGGATATCCTTTGTTTTGAGAAAAGGTGAGAGAGAGAGAGAGAGAGAGAGAGAGAGAGAAGG
Organism: Craseonycteris thonglongyai; assembly: GCA_004027555.1. Taxonomy (NCBI): domain Eukaryota; kingdom Metazoa; phylum Chordata; class Mammalia; order Chiroptera; family Craseonycteridae; genus Craseonycteris; species Craseonycteris thonglongyai. Next base: position 66,429 of record PVKE010002549.1, on the reverse strand, counting down.
GGGAGGGCTCAGAGCAGTCTCCATAGTTGTACGTCATGAGTTGAGACTCAGTTTCATCCCACATGGGTGGATGTGGGGCTGTGGGGGGCGGGAACTGAACCAGGGGCCTCCCACGTGGGAGGTGAGCAGCTTTGCCACCATCCCAGTGGTTACCAGTTGGGCTGCAGTTCAGCATATGGGGCTGGGGCCCAGAATCGAACCCCAGACCTCCTGATTGCAAGGCGGGTGCTCAACAGCTGAGCTGTCCCGGCCTCCCTAGGAAGATACTCCTTTAAAAGAGGACATTTCTATAGAACATACATGCTTGTGTGTGATCAGCCTCAGTGACGGCCCACCGAAACTCCTGTCACCAGGTGGGTAAAATATAGACAAGTATCTCACGTTTTTGGAAACTTAGACATTTGAAAAATTTCTGCATCTCATTTAAAGTAGAGAAAGTACTACTTTACGCTAAAGCTGTAGAAGCATGTTTAGAAACCGGCAATTATCCAGTATCATGGTTAACATGTTAATGCGGAAGGGCATATTTTATTCCTTTATACATGCCAGTATCAACGTGTACTCTTAACAATTTGGATTGTATGGTTATGTCCTGATTTATACGAGGCATTTAAAATAACGTAACTAACAGGGAGGCGTTCAATCCTGTTACATAAACACAATTTGTCATAGCTGCCTCGTCGGAGAACTTGATCCTTGAGGGGAGAATAAGGCATCCATCCATGGTGTCACCCAATAAATCTGGCATTTCTGTTCTGAGTAGTGCAGCATAGGAGATGCCCCCGTTAAGAGTACAGGGAAGCTGTCATAAGACAGTGAGGACTGATCTGCCACATCAGACTAGCATTCCAAGCTATCAGCAGGCAGGCCCGGGCAGAGAAGGGACGGGCAGGGACTGTGACATTGAAGGTCAAGTACCTGTGACAGAGACCAGGAGGCCTGTCCAGGGGCTTCTGTCCTTTAAGTGATTCTCACTGCCATCTCTAGGTCTTTAAGCCACCACGCCATCACATTGGGCTCCTTTGTACTTCTGTTTTTCAGCAACTTCATTGGGTTCCTAGATCTGCACTCATATTGTTTGTGACTATGCACACGAGCCTTGTTTGTGTGTCAGGGACCGTACACACGGCTCTGTTCTGTGTGTGTCTGCTGGTGTAACCCTCCCTGTCCTTCACGGGCTGCGTTCACAAGAACCTGACACTGTGCCGCTATGTCAGCTACCCAAATGGCGCACAGTTGCTAGAGATGCCCCTGGGACTCGAACCCGGGTCGAATGCCAGTGTTGGCATGACCAATCTGGCATTAAATAAGCCTCCTTCTTTTAAACATTTTTTTTTAAATTGTATTTGATTTTGATCTCTTACATGGAATGTGAAATCATTCAAGAATTTCTTTGATTAAATAGGGAATTATAGGTATGCATCTAGTTTTTTTATTCTGGTAAGAACACTTGAGCTCTTCATCTGCTATGTACCCTCTTAACAATTTTTTAATTGTACAGTGCAGCATGGTGATCTCTAAGCTCCGTGTTGTATGGCACATCTCCAGAACTTACTCATCTTGCAAAACGGAAACTTTATATGAATGCAAGATGCTGTCGCCCCTGGCAACCACCATTCTCTGTTACTGTGACCTGAACTATTTTAGATGCCTCCTATCGGTGGAATCATGAAGTATGTGTTCTTCCGTGACTGGCTTATTTCACTCTGCATAATGCCCTCTAGGTTCATCCATATTGTAGGATGGGTCCGAACGGCGCTCCTTTTTTATGGCTGAATAATATTCCACTGTACATAGGTACTCCATTTTCTTTATCCATTCCTCTGTTGATGGATATTTAGGTTGTTCCCATGTCCTGGCCATCGGGAGTAGTGCTCCATTGAACATGAGAGGCCAATAGCTCTTTGAGATTCTGGTCTCCATTTTTTTTGGATGCATAGCCAGAGTGAGATGACTAGATCATGCAATAATCCCATTCTTCGTTTTTTGAGGACCCTTAAAACCATTCTTCATAGCGGCTGCCGCCTCTTGCATTCCCACCACAGTGTGCAAGGGTTCCAATTTCTCTACTTCCTGCCTGACACCTGTTTTCTTTTGCCTTGTTGATAATAACCATCCTATTATCAAGGCCGGTCATAGCTCTGTGTGGTTTTGATTTGTAAACTAACATTTTGTTCATCTACTTGTGTTCTTGAATATCTAAACTGTCAGAAAGCCGGGACTCTGATTTTATCCAGGAATTTAATGGGAGTGTTTCTGGTTGTTTGTCGTCAGGTGAAGTATCGGCCATCGGAATGTGAGAGCTGCCCTTTACAAGGTTAGGAAAATACTCCCCGGCTCCATGATTTTAGCCTTTTAAAATAGTAAGTCAGAGAAGAATATTGAATTTGCTCAAAAATGTTTTGGTATTTGATGATGGTCTTTGTCCTTTGACCCACTGATAGGATAAATTATGTTAATAGATTTCTGAATATGAAGTGATTTCTAATATGATGTCAGCCTTGGCTTCCTGGAACAAAATCTATGTAATCTTGGCAAATTCTTCTTCCAAAGCATAGCTGAATTAGGTGTTCTGGTATTTTATGAGTATGTTTATATCTATATCAATGCACAAGATTGGATTGGAGATTTCTCCTTCTTTGGCTGTTGTTAACAGGAGATTCATGCCAGTCTCACTAAAGAAATCAGGACACATTTTCTCGTTTTATTTCTTCCTGAATAGTTGCCTAACATGAGGTTATTTGTTTTTCAGAAATTTGAAAGAACTAACATTTCATTTAGGCGTAGCACTTTCTTCAGGAGTGACTTTCACATTACGGATTCAGATTTTCCCAAAGTTAGTGATATATTCCGATGCTCGTTGTGTCAATTTTTATGCTTTATATTTTTCTAAAAAGCCATTGCTATCAAGATTTTTCAGATTTATTTAGTAGACGATTATACATGTATTATATACATGGCCTTGTCTTATAAATTCTTCATTTCTGGTTTTGCATTGTATTATTTTTCCTTGTGTTGAGAGGCTATAGGTAGCGCTAGTTAGAAGTTAGTTGTGGAGCAGGATGGCAGCATGTATTTTAATCCTCTGCTACTTGCCAATTTTATGATTTGGGGCTCATTGGTTCACCTTTTCTTCCTCAGTCCATTTATTTGTAAAAAGAGGATAACACTAGGACCCTCCCTGTAGTGCTCTTAATAACGTACTTCAGACCACCAGGCGCATACTAAGTGCTCAGTGAACAGTAGCTATTATTCTCTTTTCAATTTTTTATTGTTGGTGTTTACAAAGAAAATAGCATTCAGATTTATATATTAATTGTACATGTTATTTATTTGCTTCCGTATATTATTGTGTTTTCTTTTAAGTCTACCCTTCATTTCTCCCTTGTACTTTTTCTAAATTTTCACTTGCTGCTTTTGAAGAAAATCTCATTAATGTGTTTTCCTTAGTTAATTTTTTTCATTCTTTCTTGTTTAATAAGAAAATTTCAGGCTGAAATCTTATATCATCACATTTTAATATACTGCATTTTCTCAGCTCATTAATTTCTAAATAACCTATAACCAATATTTTAATTTTCTTTTTGGCCAGCATTTTACTTAGGAGACAGATTTTCACTTTGTAGAGGCCTGGGTTTTTCTAGTTTGTGTCTAGTTTTTTTCCTGCCAGAGGGGTGGGTTGTTTGTTCATTTAGATTTTTTTTAAAGTTTATTAAATGTATTGGGGTGACATTGGTTAGCAAAATTATGTAAGCTTCAAGTGTACAAGTCTATAGCACATTATTGCATTGTGTGTTCACCACCCAGTCAGTTCTTCCATCACCATATAATGGACCCCCATCTTCTATCACCCCTCTCCCTTCTTACTCTCTGGTAGCCACTCAACTGTTGTCAGCAACTATGAGTTTTCGTTTGTTTGTCTTGGTCTTTTGTTGCTTTCAGTTTTATATCCTACAAATGAGTGAAATCATACTGTTCTTGACTTTTTCTTTCTTTATTTTGCTCAGGATGATAATCTCAAGATCCATCCATGTTGTTATAAGTGGCAATATTTCATCTCTTCTTATGGCTGAGTAATATTCCATTGTGCATGTACCACACCTTCTTTCTCCAGTCATCTCTTCAAGGATACTTTGGTTGCTCATTCTTTTGCATTTAGCCCAAATAGGTCTTGAATTTCAATTTTTGACCCAATCTCTGAGTCTCTGACTTTTATTTGAAGAGCTTAAAAGGTTTACATTTATTGCCATAACACATTTGTCTGGGTTTACTTCTATCACTTTATTTTCCTGTTTCCACGTTGTATTAACTTCCCCCATCCATTTTTTTTTAAAACTTGGCAGCCTAACAGTGAAGTAGTGAAAAATGAACCTGTTCAATCTCCAGCTCTCTAACCAGCTGTGGGAATTATGGCCAATAAGCAGAGTACACTTTGAGGCACGTGGATCATTGGACGGCATCTACAGACGTGTGGCCCCAGTAAAAGTTGTCATATGTTCTTATATAAGGATTAGAGTTAAAAAAGAAAATAAAGAACTCAACCAGGGGAAAAAGTTGAAGAACTGCTTCCCATAAAGAAAGAGACATAGAGAGAGGAGATTGCTTTTGTAGCACTTCCAGATCAGAATTCTAAACAATACGTACGTCTCAGGAAGTCAGAACTGTGAAAAAAGGAATTCCAAAATAAGACTCTGCTCCTCCATAAACTCATGAGTTCGCCATCATTTGAAATGGGCAAGAATAGCTGGACAATGTCGGAATGCACTTAAGCTGGTTCCTATGTTGAATGGAGGCTGCAAATCACTGATACCCTAGATGGTTCAAAACTCTGGAGGTCAGTAAGTACCTGAGAAATAGTCACATTGATAGGATCCTGCTCTCTTCAAAATGTGTTGTCTTTTAAACATCTTACATGGGAATTCTGATTTTGATTCCATAGAATAGTTTTCCAAATAAAGTCCCATGCCCAAGCATCCCCTCTTCCTATGTGGTGTGTATGAACGTCTATATCTATAGAGTCTGCAGAGACAAGGTTCTGAACTCGGGCTGAGTATTAGAATGACCTGGAGTGCTTTAAAAGTCACCCAAGACTAGTTAGCACTCAGAGTGTTTGGTTTAGTCTCTCAGGGGTTGGAGCCCTGGCATCCTTTTGTTTAGTAATCCCCACAGGTGATTCTAATATGCAGCCAAGGTTAAGAGTCACTGGCGTGGACGATGTGAACATTGATTTCCGGTGGGCAAACATGGCAGACAGTAGTGCTTTGGCCCCTGGCACGTCTGTTGGCTCCCCTTCCTGCGCCCGCCCCCGTCAGTTTGGGAATTCATTATTTCCATCTTCTTCTCCTGCAGCTTGGGCCGGGTTGGCTCCCTGATCGCAGGTGGAACATCTCTCAGGCTTCAATCTGCGTCCCCATTCTCTGGACCAATCAGAAAGCATCAGGATTTGCTAAGAGACTTCCTCAGTTCACCTGGATTTGAACCTGCCTGCAGGTTGGAGATGCTGGGAGCCACCCTGGCTCCTAAGAAGGAAGCCTTCACAGGAAACGGTAAATAAAGCTTAATGCTGGAGAGGAACTGAAGGTTGCTGACATCTTTCAAGCCATGCATTTATGTGTTTATGGTTGTCATCTTCGTTTCGTGGAAGAGGGGAGCGCAGCCAGGTGAGGTTTGATTCGTTGCCCAAAACTCCACACCTCAGCAGTACAAGAGACAGGACGTGACTCCATGAAGGCCAGACTTCAAAAGGTAGGGGACTTCTGCTCTCCTACAAGGTGACCATGAAACTGAAGGGTTATGAATTTTAAAACAGGCGGGTCTGAGCGTGCTAAGAGGATTGTATGCTCTTTGGGTGACGCTGGTATTGTGTGTGACCAACACTTACATCCATTTCTCAGACTAACTCAAGGTTTTTGTTGGCTTGCTTGCCTTTGTTTCGCTCACTTTCAAAAGAAAGAGTCTTAAATATTGGAGAACGGTAATGCGTGCTGCTGAAATTGTCCTCTCGTGGAGTTTTTCTCTGAGTATATTCCTCTCGGTTCCCCCAATTTAAGAGCATAGCAGAGCGTAGGCAATATTGAGTGCCTTGGAAAGATGTGGAAGAAAGAGCCAGGAAGTCATTAAATGTGGACCCCAGTCTCTTAGGACTGTGTGTTTTGTACCTTAGAGGAGCTTCCTAAAGCTGTCCTGACAGTCTCAAAATCACCCTGTGGGATATAAAGGGGGTGGGGAAACCAGGGCATAATAACTCCGTGGGCTGAACCCTTACTGTGTCGTTATGTGACAGGGCTGGGATTTGAGCTGCAAACACAGCTGTTTTCTGTTACACGCCACAGCTGCAGAACACTCCCACTCCACCACTGTGCTGTTTTGCTGATAAGCAGAGTCTTTATGAATTTTAAGACGATCAGAGTTATCTTGAAGGTTATCAATGAGATTTTCTGTTCTCTGGCTGATATTTATCAGGCTAACACTGACACTACTCAGAAATAGCACAGGCCTGAGTGTGCCTTCAGAAAGAAAATAAAATAAACCTCTAAGTCGGATTCTAAGAGTTCTCTAGCTCTCAGATTTGTGGTGTTTAGTTCCAACATAGAATTAAATGGGAAGGGGACAGACATACGCATGTTTTGTTCCAGCAAGCATTTTGGTGGGCTCATCTGGTATTCCGCAATGATGACATTCAACTGTGATGGGCCTATAGGTGGATTTCTTCCCAGCAGTTGTGATTAAAAGCAGAAGAGGCAAATCGAAGGGAAGCGGTCATGCAGCATGCTGTACAAACCAATTTAATTAACCCGAGTCGCCACGGGGAACTCCACTCAACTAGCTGGTCAGCAGGATAACGTGGTTAACCAAGGACAATGCCAGATCAGACCCAGACGCTGCAGGCTAGATTTCAATTCCCAACAGTCAGACGACTCACCTTTTCACATCTAATTGCAGCCATCAGCTGAATGCTTAGAGGATGAGGTCCAATGGGTATCTGTCTGTCTGCATTTGTGAATGTCATTCTGCCCAGCGTGTGTTGTAAAGATTAGCTGTGCTTCATCGTTTTGTTAGCATGAATCAATAATGCGGGATGCTTGGCTCGCTGAATTTTTAAAGTCATCTGTGAATCAATGTAAACTCTTTGTGCAGCACCCCTTATCCCATGCTAATTTGATATCATTGGCTAAAATGCCTCGTTTGGGAAGATGGTTATTGAAGACTTTACGATGAGTGTAAAGGTTAGCTTAAACTATGGAAGGAGGGATGCTGTGCTCTTTGGTTGCTTTGCATGTATGGATTCCATTCCCCAGGGCAGGGTGCATTGATCAAAGTTAATAATAGGAGGTTCTGGTCCATGAAAATACAAAAGAAAACCCCCTGCATGGCACCGCCATGATGGACCCTTCAAACTGCCCATCAGTGATTCAAAAATGCCTGTGTTTTGGAAGCTATAGCCCTGATGCTGGGAATTACATCCTCTGTGGGAAACAAGGGGAGTGTAATACATTTCCTAGAAATTGCACTATAATGGACGTTCGTCTTTCCCCAAAGTAGGTGAAAAGCAAGCAGTGTTTATGTGGCAATCCCTCAGGGTTGCTTAATATATATTTTTTTCCTACTGCAGAAAATTCACAGCCAGATTATTTGATGATCTGGACTTTAATATAGCCAGGCTCTCTCTGCCTAAGCCTGTGGAAACGGACATTGATATAATGCTGTTATTAATCAGTAAAAGATGCCCTATAAAAATATTCAACTTCATTAGTTCTGAAAGACAATAATTTATCAAATTAATAAGTACTAAAAAATATGAAAGCTGTTGAGGAGGGGGTGTTTTACTGCTGGGAGGTAGATAAATTATTGCAATAATAGCTTTCTGACAAGCTATTTCATAAAAATACCTCATGGCTTAAAATGGTCTTACCCCTTTAACCTATAAATTCAGTTTTAGGAAACATTTAAAATTATGGGCAAATATATTTATACTTAAATCTGTTTCTTGCCATCTTAATTAAAATAACAAAAAATGTGGAAAAAAACTCAATATCTAACAAAATGAATGGTTGACATAATTATGCCCTCTCTCTATGGTAAATTATCCCAAATTCTTACAAATGAGGGTTTGCAAAACATTTGTAATTTTCAGGCGAAATGTTTAAATATAATGTTAGATGAGAAAACTGAGATATAAAGTTATATGCAGGCTAATACATCTCCTATGTAAAAAAAAAAAAAATGGGGGAGGAAAGATGTTAGAAGTGAATACGCTAGAGTATTAACAGTCATTCAGTCAACACACATTAGTTGTCAGGCGCTGTTCTAGACTCAGAGGATACAGTGATGAATCAGACATGTCCCTGTCCTCACAAAGCTTATATTTTAGTAGGAGACAGAGGAACTATATGGTATTGATAAGAGTTATAAAGAAAAGGAAATACAGCAATGTAGTAGAGTGATGCCAGAGTTGACAGGTGGGTGGAGGGCTTCAGATCTGAGTGTCATGGGAGCTTCTCTGAGGAGGTGATATTTAAGCTAATCGGGAGATAGGAGGGGAGAGGTATGATGACCTAGGTAGGCAAAGAGTATGCCTATGAGCAGGATGAGAAAATATGAAGGCCAGGAGACTGGGAATGTTCTAGAAATATAAGGACCTGCTAGAGCCCACTAAGTGGGGGCTGAGTAGGCACAGTCCACAGCAACTAGATCTTGGAGGCCAGGGTGAGGCATGCAAATCTCATGTATATATTATAGTGGAAAGCCACTGGAGTCCTTGGAGCTGAAGTGTGACTTAATATGATTCATCTTTCTAAAATATCCCCTGTAGATGCCTTTGGAAATATAATGTATGGGTCCGAGGAATAAGTCAAATAGATTCAGCAAACCTACTTCTGGTAATTTATCACATGGATATACTTGCATGCATGAAAATACTATATGCAAGGTTATTGTAGTATCACTTGAAATAGCAAAAGACCAGAGGTAATCCACTTGTTAAGGACTGGATACTGGTTAAATAAATTCTCCTGCAGTCATAGAACGGAACACTAAACAATTACGTAAAGAATGAGGAAGATGTCTCCAAGTATATGAAAAGATCACCAAGCTGTGTGGTAAAGTGAGAGGAGAACAGAATGCATCATTTGTTAACATTTGTGTATAAACAAGGGGGGGTGTATATTTTATATTTGCATGAAGGCCCCTTTAAGGACACTCACAACAAACCCTAAAATTTGGTTACTTGTGAAATGTAGGGGTGGGAATGGGCCAAAGGACGGGTTTGCTATTTGATTGTGTAAACAACCTCTATTTGCACGAAATTAAAATGGGAAATGGGACTTGGCAGCCATCCCTGGAAGATGAACTGGAGATGCTGGAGGAATAGCACTGGAGATAGTTGAAGGAGTGGTGTGGAGAAAGCATGTAAAATGGGAGGTGAGGCAGTAGAAGAGGTGATTAAAAATTACGCTTTCAAGAGATTTGTCTTTGCAAATGAGGTCAGGAAAGAGGAAATGTTTCAAGGGGTGTGAGGGCCAAAGCTTTTGTTTCTTTTCTGTAAGATAAGAAACACTGGGGCCTGTTGGTATGCCAGTGGGGGTGGGGAAGTAGAAAGAGAGAAACTGATGGTGTAAGAGGAGGAATGATAATTCTAGCACCCAAGCTAAGGCTTTGAGAGGGTGAGAGGAGACATGATCTAGAGCCAGATGTAGGCATTGGCCCTGGTCTAGCCTAGGTCTTCCCCCGTCGTCCCAGTGACTGCCACTTATTGTCAACGTGGTTTTCATGGAAGGCCAGGCTAGTGAGAACATTGTGGCCTCCATTCTCCTCATCTGAAAAGTAGTGAAAATGTGGTCTATATGCCATCAAATACACTAAACAACAATGCCTGGAAATTACGATAGCATACGCTCAGTGAATATTGGGCATTTTTAAAAAAGATTTATTTTTGCTGTTTTTGACAGAGAGAAACAGAGACAGCCAGAGAGACAGAGAGAAGGGGAGGGCCCAGAGCCATCTCCATAGTTGTATGTCATCAGCCTTCAACATGGTTTTACTCCACACGGGTGGGCGGAGACGCCGTGCAGGGCGGGAGCTGGGCTGGGGGCCTCCCGCATGGAAGGCACACCCCAGCTCAGCATGTGGGTCCTCACTGGCCGGGGCCGGGACTCGATCCCTGGTCCCCGGGGCTGCAAAGCGAGCGCTCAGTCCGCTGAGTCATCCCGGCTTCCCCAAATATTGGGCATTTTTATTACTGTTTTCATTCTATGTGTCTTCCAATTATTTCACATTCAACATCTGCTAAAATACTGTTGAAATATGGGCGTCCTGTCTTATCCTATGTTCTGGTCAATCAAGTCGGTAGTGGAAACGCGAGTCACAGTGGGATCCGGAAACGCTCAGTACTTTGAGACTTTCAGCACCAAGGACAGCAAACGTCACAGCCCTCTGCACTCACAAGACTTCCTCGTAGGATTCCGGAGAGGGCATCGCTCTCACAGATGCATAACGTGGAGGGAGATCCAGCAAGTCCAGACTGAGCCCTGTGGGAAGTTCCACTTCCTACTCGCAAAGAACCAGGCAGGAATCTTTGTCTGTGGGGTCTCTGCCCCTTGCATTACGCGAGGCACTTCTCCATCTTCCAGGAACCCCGTACGTTTGTGCTGGTTTGGAGAAAATCGCAGGCGAGCAGGCAGAATCAGAACTTAGGTCTCAGAGGACGGTGTCCCGGCCCCCGCGATGCTGGGAGAACGGCAGACTCCATCCGGCGGCCGCGTGGGCTCCAGTTCTGCGTAGGTTGACTTTATCTTTTAATCATGCATTTCATTAGGAGCGCGGGCTATTGATGTACCCGGACAAATAAAAGGCGTGCTTCACAGGCAGCCTGGCTCTGCAGTCGTTTCTTCAGCAGAGGGAGACGCAGCAACGCCGGAAGGCTGTTTTTTCTTATTAAGAATTTCCCATCTGGGGCTCTGGGGACGGAGATCAGAAGAGGGAAGTGGGGAAGGGAAGGGAAGCAAAGCTCAGCAAGCTTGTCTGGAGCTGGGCTGTTCACAGAGCTGAGCTCATTTACTCCTGTTCACGGCTTTTAAGGCAGAGCTCAGCCTGACTTGTACAAGGGCGGAAAGCTGACGAGCTTTGTGACCGAGCGTCACGCCGCTAATGAGTAGCTAGTTGACATAGGAGCTCAAAGCTTACTTCCTGTGTTTAGCAACCGTTCTTCTGCGCCAGGGCTTCTGAGCCTCAGTACTATTGACATTTTGTGGCAGATGACGATGATGGTGTGTGTGTGTGTGTGTGTGTATACGTGCTGTGCACACTTATTCTTCCAGTCACTCACTCGCTCACCTGCCCGTCGGTAGTTACCGGGTGCCTACTCTAAACCAGGCACTTTGCTAGGTCCTGGGGTAGGGAGGTGGGTGATGCATCATCCCTGGGACACATAATCTGATGGGAACACAGCACAACACAACAGCAGGACTCTGAGTACGATGCCGCGGCAGCTGCCAGGAGTGAGATTCATCCAAGCCTGTGGATCAGGTCCTTGAGAGGAAAGAATCCACTAGCTAAGCAAGATGCCTGGGGTAACTTAAAAGATGGCCTTATCTTACGGGCTTTTGTTTAGAGATTATTCTGAGTTTCTGGAGAATAAATCCTTAGTGATCCAGCTGACAGGATTTATTTCATCCATACCATTTGTTGGGATATAAGACACATGGAGCACAAGCACACATTTCTCACACGGAAAACTCGAATTCTTGTGTACACTCACAACCATGTAACCGCCATTCAGGGTCACGATACAGAACATTTCTATCACCCCAGACTTTTCCCTGGCAAGTCCTCATCAGAAAAAGCCACTATCACAATAAACACACCTATTGTCAGAGACAGCCTTGCCTGTTCTTGAGCTTCATGGAAATGGAATCCTTACACCATGTTTTTTTTGGTGCCTTATTGATCATTACATTTGTGAGATTCATCCACACTTCTGTTGCCATATAAAATTTCATTGAGTATTTCCCTAATTGACTTACCCATTTTCCTACTGATGACCGTATCACTTGTTTGCAGTTTTGCCTGTTATTAACAAAGCTATCGTAAGCGTTGTATATCGGCATCTTTTGATGAACGTAAGTACTTCTTCTTGGACATGTATTTAGTGGTCGAATTGCTGCCTCATAGAGTAGGTACATGTGTAGTCTTAGGAGATGGTGCTGGTTTGTACCAGTTTACACCCTCACCACCAGCCCCTGCGAGTTCTGGTTACTCTCTGGTTTCTTAAGGCATCGCAGGTGAACGACATGCATAAGGAAGGCAGGTGGTTTAACCCTACATTTGCAGGCAGGAGGGCATGGCTTTGGGAGGAGGGTGATGTTACTTGGACCCCACTGGTTTAGCCTCTGTCACTGTCCCCAGCCCTGGCTGCTTGGGTGCTGGAAGAGACACAAAGTGCACCAGGCACACTGGTGATAGGCAGGGGAATCTGCCTCCCTGAGCACATGATGCTGGAGAATTATGGTTGGAGCTATGGGCGTTGAGAGAGAAGTCAGGGCAAAAGCGTCCACCAGCCCTGTTTCATTTTTGTAAGAGACACAGATCGGAGGTGACTTATCAAACACAGCAAAGACACAAAGCTCTTCAAGGGCACAGCTCTGCTGTGAGACCAAGGGGAGCCAGCCTGGGTTCTCTAAGGCCATGACTTCATGCACAGTCCCTGCCTTGCCCACCTCCTGGGGTTGTGCAGAGCACAAATGGAAATACATGCATGTGAACAATGTGTGCATGTAGAGATGACACCTTTTCCAAGGTGTGGTCTGGCCACCCCTGCTGTTTGTGTGGGGTTGGGGGTCAGGGCAGGCTGTACCCCATGATGGAAAGGCTGGGGCTCAGAGTAGCACCCTCAAACACTTACCAGTGAAGGGTCTGTGTTAATGAATTTCATGGGTCTGGTCCTCAGCGTGCCCATCTGTCAAAGCATGTATCGGACCAGATAAGCTCTGGTAGCATTCCCCTGGAGGCACTGGGTGAGTGAGAGCTCAAATGACCTCAAATTGCTTCCCATTATTTGCTGAGACCCCATTAGAGGTCACCAGGTTGGCTCACCTGTATTGAGTGCCAGAATTGTCCTAAGCACTGAACATGCAGCGTATTGTATATTCCTCACAACCCACTGTATGAGAAAGACACCATGGTTATTCCCATGTTCCTGATGAGGAAACCGCGGCACAGAGAAATGAAAGAACACTTGACCCTCAGCCCCACTGCTAGTAAGTGGAGGCCCAGGCAGACTTATTCCTGGGCCAAGTTATTCCGGCTGGGATAGGACACGTGATGGTGTTTTGGAAGTTTAGATGAACAACTCAGGAGTCAGATGTAGCTCCTTGCCATTTATGATCCGCGGGTTCTCAAGCAAGGACCTTAAGCCCGCTGGGTCTGTTTCTTCAACATTAAAATGAGGATACTACATCCTTTCTCACAGAGATCATCTGTAGAAATAAATTGGTGCCCACGACAACACTCCGTAAGTGTTGGTTTTCCCTTTCTCTATCAGGACGTAAGTCCAGGTAGCAATGAGGGGTGGTAATTGGAAATGACCTCGCCTTTCATCTACTAGCCACGGAAAATGTTCTTGGAATAATGTCAAGCTGAAGGCTGAGCTGCGATGTAATATGACAGTTCAGGAAGGCACCGTGAGTCACACTGGACTTTTACTTTTTATTAAATTCCACCACCCTTCCCACTCGATCACAAAAGTAATAACAGCTTACTTTAGGAAATTGGAAAACAGAGAAAAAATGGAGAAAAACAAGTATCCAGAATCTTCACACCCAGACACAACTGTTGTTGATGTTTTATTTTCTTCCTTATGCTTGGTAATTTTTTTTAAGAGATGAAATCATATTGGGTATAAAGTTTTGTAGTTTCTGACTAAATAATATGACATAAGCATTTTCCTACACTATTGGCAATCTCTTTGTAATCATCATTAAATGCCGTGTAATATCCCATTCTATCTTTTGTGATTTACTGACACCCATACTGTTTTGAAATTTTCCACTATTATGAAAATGCTAAGATGACCACAATTTCAAACCCCAAATTTATCCAAGTTTCTAGTCATTTCCCTGAGGCATCGATCTTTTTAAATGCTTGGGATATGAATTGCCAAATTGCTTTCCAAAAATGCTTAACCAAGTTATATTCCCCCCAAGAGAATGAGATTTTTCACTGCATCCATGCTAATAATGACCATTATGAGGTTTATACTCTATTAACTGGATTAAAGAATCTTACTTCATCATTTAAACTTATTATTCTTTGATCCAAAATGTTGACTATATACTCATATCATTTTATTTTCTGAATTTTTATTTTTCAATCTTATTGTGATATATATCAAAAGTATGTGTATGCATAAATTAAGTCACCATAATAGCAATGCATTAAACAGTACTTTTTTCACCATCCAGTTTACGAAATAGTGCATTTCTGCACCTAAGAAGTCTCCTGGGTATGTCCTCTAAGTTTTTTCTCCTTTCCAAGGTTACTGTAATTCTGACATTTGTGAGAATTGTTTATCTGCTTTTCCTTATTGTTTCACCACCCATTCACGCATCTTTAAAAACCAAGTTTGTTTTATCTGATTTTAAACTTTATATAAATGCAATAATGATGTCAACATTTTTGGTGGCTTATTCACCCCAAATTAACATAGACATCCATCAGTGGTAATGTGTATACTAAAATTCATTCCTTTTCCCTACTGAATAGTATTCCATTGTGTGCTCATGTTTCTCTAGGGGAGTTGTTGGGTCACTATTAGGTTTTAAGTTCATTTTAATATAGGTTGTAAATCTACCTTCCAGGTGACTTGGTTCCCAACTTTATGTAGCATCTCTGACAATTAGAAGTTACTTTTATGCCAATATATGAACTCTTTTCTTTGGTGACACCTTCATTGCTTCAGTATCCAGAGAGTTCTGTGTCCCTCTTCAATAGAATTGTTTTTCTCATTATGTTCTTCTGTTCTGTGTCCTTTTTTCTTCTGTCTTTAACCCTTTATAGCAGGAGTCCCCAAGCCCCAGGTCACAGACCGATAGGCACTGTTAGTAACAGGGCCACATAACAGGAAGCGAGTGTGAGCAAAGCTTCATCTGTCTTTACAGCCACTCCCCACTGCTCCTATTGCCTCCTGAACTCCACCTCCTGTCAGATCAAGGGGGCATTTGATTCTCACAGGAGCATGAACCCTATTATGAACTACACATGTGCATCCCCCCAACGACCTTCCACCCCACCCCTCCCCCACCCCCTCACTGATGGAAGATCTGCCTTCCATGAAACTGGTCCCTGGAGCCAACAAGGTTGGGGATTGCTGCTTTCTATTATAAAGTTCATAGCATTTGGAATTCATTTTACTGTGCAGCGTGAAGGGACAATAATGGTTTCGCTCAAATTGCTAGCCAACTGCTCTTTGAAGCATGATCAAATATCAAATAATTCCTCTGTGCCGGGTACTGTCTGTTGACTCAGCCTCCACACCTCGCCTTGTGTACTGTCTATAGCACCACAGCAGGGAGCCTGTGGACTACATTTCCCAGAGTTCCTTGCAAGCTGGTGTTAGCTTCTGCCCATCACAAGGGATTCACAGGTGGGGAAAATGTAAACGTGATCTTTCTGCTTGTGGCAACCTTACCAGCAATGTCGGCTCCTAGGCTATTGATCACACCACCTTGCCTGTTTTAATCCTCCAGCTGTGGAAGAGGTAGCATTCATCAGTAGGCAACATGCCTCACTTCCCTCTGTTTTGCATTTTGTGTCCATTTGTAATCAGCTCCCTGTGTTCAGTTCCTCTCTGAAATACCTCTAGTGCTTCCTGGTTGGCAGTGTGTGCACTCATTGATAAATCTCCCTCTCCCTGCTGATTGGCAATGCCCGGATTGGTGTGTGTGTGCGTGCAGAAGGAGGGCGAGTGAAAGAACAAGAGAGAATGTCTGCTGTTTGTTTTGAAGCTTTGTATTTTGATTCATCGATCCTTTTGCCAATACTTGCACATACTTATTTATCATCATAACTGTTATCGCCTTAGCACATTTCAACATCTGAGATTGCAATGTTTCCTCATTCTTCCCATGGGGTAGTCACTATTCGCAGTTACTTATGAAACTGTGCTTTTAAGACAAAGTCTTTGAAAGGACTATTGGCTGTGCTCTGCCTACTAATGTCACCTTTTCCCTGCACCTTAGTGAAGCCAAGGGTATGCTTAAGAGAAGCTAACTATGCTTGGTTGCAGAGAATCCCATAAATAGTCGCACTCACACAGGGAAGGACGCAGGGCCTCCCCCGCCTGTGGGCGGAGTGGGCGTTGTGTCTGGGTACGCGGGTGATCAATTATTGTCCATTCAGAGTGGTTCTTGCCTGCCACCTCTGGCTCGCCCTCCTTGGAGAGAGGCATCCAGAGCACTGTCATCTCTCACAATGAAAGGGGATCTTATTTCCTCTGGGCCAGGCTGGCTAACAGTGCCCAAGGTCAGAAGACAGATTTCCTTCAAGACCTTGCCATGTCTCAGGAGCCCCATTTGGGCTCGTTGGATGAAATGGCTGTGGGAAGATGAACTGATTATTATTTTAAACTGGGGGCCACCATAGCAGGACATGCCCCCGAAACATGCTCTCGGTGACCAGAAGGAAGAGAATTGGCGGAGGTGATCCCTGAGGCCTGCATGTCTGTGTCAAGAGGTGGCTCTCAGAGTATTCTGACCACATGCCTGAAATGGCTCTTATGTGAAGCCTGCTTCCATTGGAAGTGCCAGCCTTGGGGAGGCCCCTGGCATTGTGCCTGCACAGCTGGCTTTGTCTATAAGACCACTTTGGAGTGTGCAAGCGCTCCCCAAGACCCTCAGGGCCCTGCACCCTGGAAAGTCAGGCACGCTGAGCATAAGGAGCAGAGAAACGATTTGAAAAGGGATGTGGGGCCTGTGCCCGGAATCGCCTGGCTGGGAAAGCAGGGTGAAGGGCAGCAGGACTTCCACAGGCTTGGAGCGGAGTAGGGTCCCCCTGTCCCCCACCACTGTGAGCTTTAGCGTCAGAATTGTGGTTGCTTTGCTTCCAATTACCAGGGCGCTTTCTCTGCCTCGGTTTCCTCCTCTGCAATGTTAAAAATAATGATGTGTGTGTCAAAGAATGGATTGAAGTGAGGTAAGGGCTGAGAACAGTCAATGTCATCAACAATACAGCATAGTCCTACTTCCCCCACCCCATTCCCAAACTCCCGCCGCTCCAGCTGTCACTTGTAAGTAGTTCATTGTCCAGGCGTGGGAGCAAGGCTGCCGGGCTCATATCCTGAGTCTGCTAATTCCCAGCTGTGTGGCTGTGAGTGAGTGGCCTAACCTCTCTGAGTCTTACTTGGCTCGTCTGTCATAGGGATTTGGTAACAGGCCCTCCTTGTGGCATCGCTGTGAGGATGGACTTGGTTAATCCACAGGAAACACCTAGAAAAATGGTTCTCAATCAGGGGACAGGCTTGCCTCCCAGGGGGCATGGGATAATGTTTACAGACATTCTGGTTGTCACCACTGGGGTGTGTGCTATTGACTTATGGGTGGAGAGGCCAGGGATGCTGCTAATCACTCAGCAATGTGCAGCACAGCCCCGCGACCCCAACAAAGCATTGTCGTGCCCCAAAGTTCAAGAGCACTGAGGTTGAGGGAGACTGAGAGCCTGTTCGCGGCTGGGAGGGAGCACGCAGGAAGGGCTGGCCGGTACCATCGGCCCAGAGCCGCCGGGTACTCTGGGACCACATAGGCGGATGGCCTGCGGGGCCTCCCTCAGGCGCCTCCGGAAGATCGCACGGAGCTTTGCAAGGGGTGGGGGCCGGGCAGGGAGCTTGGTGTCTGCAGAGCAGCCGGTCAGGGGAGGCGCCCTTTTAGTGTGACCACTTCTCCTCCGTGGAACCAGCCGTGCTTCTGGTTTGACACCAGGTGAGCAGGACACTGGGGTACAGTTTGATGGCTGCTGTGTAGGAAGCAGGGCAGCTACATGGACCCACGTGGCCAGGCCCCCATTCTAGCTGGAAGGGGACAGGACAGGCTGCCACACAGCCGTGATGCCTGCTGTGGCCTCAGATGGAGTTGGGAAGGCAGATGTGGGGGAGGGAAGGACAGAGGGAACCATGCACACAGTAAGACTGAGGTATGGATTATCTAGTTCACAAGGGCCTATTGAGCATGTCCTGTGGGCCAGGCGCCATTCTAAGAAACGAACCTTCTAGCAAACACACACTTATAGGTAATGTCAGCAGGTGACAAGCCCTCCTTTCAGGGAAGGGGACTAGAGAGTGCTGGAAGGTCGTGATGTTCAATACGAGCATCAGGAAAGGCCTTGAGTGGGGAAACCGAGATGGCTCAGTGGGTTAAGTGCTCACTTTGCAGCCCCGGGGACCGAGGATCGAATCCCGACCCCGGCCCGTGTGGACCCATATGCTGAACTGGGGAGCTCCCCCAGTTTGGTTCTCACCGGGGTGAGACCCCGGCCCAGTTCCTGCCCTGTGCAGCCCCGCACCCACCTGTGGAATAAAACTATGTGGAAAAACCAATGATGTGCAACTATGGAGACTGTTCTGGGCCCTCCCCCTTCTCTCTGTCTCTGTCTCTCTCTCTCTCTCTCTCTGTGTCAAAAACAATAAAAATAAATCTTTAAAAAGAAAGGCCTTGAGAAAGATATGACCTTCTTTGAACAAGGGTCTTAAGAGAGTGAAGGAGGGGTTCATGTGGGTGTCTGTGTCCAAGCAAAGGCAGTGGCTCGTGCAAAGGCCCTGAGGCAGGAGCCTCCGCAGCATGTTTGCGGGTCAGCAGGAAAATCACTGGGGGCAGAAGAGAAATTGCACCAAAGAGAGACATAGCCAGGCCACGAAGACCCTTGGATGCCATAGTAGGGAGGATGGACTGTCTTCTGAAGGTGACAGGTTATTCTGTGAGCTGCCAGGGAACTACCTAGATCGTTTTCTCTAAGTTGAAGGAACAGTGTGCTTTCTGGGTAGCTGTGTGCATTGATGCTGCTCGGATCGCCCCAATACACATACGGGTACCCATCTGTCTGCACGATGCATTCACCACGGGAGAACTCCCTCTGGATCTGATCTGGGCCAAGGTGCCTGGTGGCAGCTACGTGGCTCCAGGCACGGCTCTCTGCCTCCCCAAGTCCCAGATTCCTCGCTGGAGGAATGAGGAGACGCGGCAATCGCTAACCCCAGGCGCCCACGGACGGGCGTCTCAGGAACTGCTCAGCGTGAGCCCAGACCTGCAGCGCTGCGTTCTGCATGTGAGAGCTGAGGCGACGGAGGCTCAGAGGGGCTGAGCGAGGGGCCTACATTGCACAGTTTGTGGGGAGCCGCCAGACCCAGTTCCGTCTGTCTGCAAAGCCCATACTCTGTGGGCTCCGGGGGCGAGAATATCGAAGCCGGGGCAGAGTGAGGCTCCCACAGGGGGAGGCACCCCGTAAGGAGACCCCCAGCCTCTGGTTCTCCTGGCTCCGTGCTCACACCTGTGCTGCTGATGCACCGGAGGAGCCCCGAAGAGCTGTCCTCGCTCAGCAAAGTCACAGCCCGAAAGCCACAGCGTTGGATAAGGGATGACGTTTTGTCCAGACCAGAGGCAGTTTTGTGCAGTGGGTTGGAGGCTTGTTTTGGGGGGGCTGGTGGCATGAGGCACCCCAGACCCGTGACAAGGGTCAGGTTCAGCCAGACGTCAGCCTCAGACACTAGGAGACACCCACCACAAGACAGAAAACACGGCTGACAAGTTCACCTGACCCTGTGTGGTTGCCTAGCAATGGCAAGGGACAAGGTGCCAACTCGGTGATCCGATCGTGGCCGGGAGAGCAGAGTCAGCCAATTAGAAGTTTTACTTATGTATGTATTCGTTTACTCATTCATTTATTTATTTATTTTTGCATTTCCCTTCTTTGTTCTCATGATTTTGTTTTGTCCTTTAAAACATGGATGAAGGAGCCGGGCTGGGAAGAGGGGCACTCGGGGGCACCACGTGGCCAGCAGGTTAATTTTATTAACATGTAGGTTTGTGCACCTGTCTTGGAGTCTTCGCTCTGCTGTGAAATTTAAAATCCGCCTGGAGTTCGGGCCCCGTCTGGTCGTTCTTGCCGTCGTCCAGTGCTTCCTGGGGACACTGCCAACTTAGAAAATGCCTGTCACGTAGTAGATGCTCAATAAACGACTGACGGAGTGAATGAGTGAGTGAGTGAACGAAACCCAGAGCCTGGGGAAAATTGTGTGAGGTGAACATGCTCACCAGCACACTGTGGACACTTAGCTGTGGGGAACGTTGGGAAGCTACCGGACAGCCTCCCAGGTGAAGCTAGTATAGTGGATTACCAGGTGACAAATGCCATCGCGGCTGCATTCACAAGCTCTGTTTTCTTTGGTCATTTTGTGTCTCCTAGCGCCTCAGCTCTCCAGGTGGATTTTAAGTAGCAATACAAAGAATCCGGTTTGAGACAGGAAGGATATGTGGGAATCAGAAAGAATTCCCATTTCCTGTGCCACATGGATTGTCCCCCGTGCTCTGAGCTCCACATGTCTCCTCCTCCCTGACACACTTCCGCCTGGACTCTCTGAGTGTTCTCTGTCTCCTCCACCTGTCCCTTGTCACAGCACTCAGACAATGTAACTCTTCCTAAGGATCCCAAAGTTGCACAATTTTACCGCCTGAATCATGTGTTTCGTGTCCGAAGTATGGTCTCCCTGCAGAATGTCGATTGAGGAGACATGGAGTTTTGAGCCCTGCTCACAGATACGTTTATTTTCTTGTTAAAAAAAAAAAAAAAGTGGAGCGTACATCATTCAAGGATAAAATTTAATTAAAAAAACCCATCACTAAAAAAAACAACACACGGTCTTCTCCAGGTTCTTGCTCTAACCTGCCATGGGATGTTGGACAGTTCTGAGCAGCTGCGTGTCTGTTGTAAGATGTTGGAGGGAGGAGGCGCTCCCGTCCAGTTTTAGACATTTATGATTTTAGAACAACAACAAGCCAGCTTCTCTTTGGAATGAGGTCATTACAGCTTTTCTCTGGCGTGACTTTCAGAGCTCAGCATCTCCCCTGGCCAGCATCACCTTCTTTGTTCTGTAATAACATGCAAAACAGAGTTGGGACAAAGCACTTGAGTGACGCCCATCATGACCCTCCTGGGAGCCCACGTCACGTACACTCCTTGTAACTGGTTGTCCTATAGGAAGGTGTCCATGCCGTAGAGTCAGGTACCAGAAGGGACTTTTCTCTGGCCCTCAGTGAGGGGCAGGCTAAGAGGAGGTGGTGCAACTATCCTATCAGGGTCCTCGATTTACGTTGCTTTTGTACCATCAAAAAAATACACCTCCGTAAACATTGTTCTGTGAACTCAGTGGTGGATTTTTGTTGTCATTCTTCTTAGTCTTCAAAGGCATGGTGTACAATAAGTTTATAACTGTCCCAAGACCTAAAATTCTTGGGCTGTCTTTCCTTCATGAGTTATAGGTCAGCATATATATATTTTTAGTTTCATTTTCCATGAGGTAAGCTTACTATGACTCCACCCTCACCTCAGCATCCTGAAACTATGCAACGGCCATGCACCATCAATACCCCCCTCATCAGAGACTAGGTCTCCCCCGTTCAGCCCTGACTGACCCCGCCCCAGCTCCCTCTTGCCTGGTGATTTAGGAATGGGACACTCTGTCTCCTCATCGCTTGTGTACTGTGGTGCCAGCAGCTTCTTGTTTTTCAGGGAAGAGCCAAGCATTCGAATGACAAGTCATTCTGACAAGAGTTGACAAATATCTATCAAGACCATGGGGAGAGTGAAATCTTTCTGACAAGTCCATTATTTTTCTTTCTCTCCAGGTCTTTTTTGGGGGGGTTCTTCTTTCCTTCAGGGAGATCAAACTCTCCCTCCTTCCCTTGCTGTACCTGAGAGGACGGGGAAACCTGGATGATTTGTAAGGGCTTTTTCAGATATAACTTTTTCACAAGTCTGTGAGATACGCCATTTACAAGAAAAAGATCCCAAGCCCCGGCTTTTTCAATCATGAAAAACTGCACGTGTGGACACACAACGTGGCCCCGCACAGATGATGAGCCGATTGTGTCCCTGAGAAGATTCTCCCCTCTCCAATGTGTTTAGCACAGTGACATCTGCAATTTCCAGTTGTGGGATACAGGCAGAACTGTCTCACATCTAACTGGAATAATGAGTTTATTGTGCAGTTACCCCTGTGTTTTCTATTACATGTGGAATTATAATTTACAAATAAGACTTTTGAAATTTTACTTGCATTTCAGGAAACAATTTCTTTTCTTTTTTTTTAAGATTTATTTTATTGTTTTTGACAGAGATGGAGAGAGACAGAGACAGAGAGAAGGGGGAGGGCTCAGAGCCGTCTCCATAGTTGCACGTCATCAGTTTTCCACATGGTTTCGTTCTACACAGGTGGGCGGGGGCCGTGCAGGGCGGGAGCTGGGCTGGGGGCCTCCCTCATGGGAAGCACTCCCCAGTTCAGCATATGGGTCCGCACGGGCCGGGACTGGGATTCGATCCTCGGTCCCCGGGGCTGCAAAGGGAGCTCTTAACCCGCTGAGCCCTCCCAGCTTCCCAGGAAACAACTTCATTCAACCTCTTCTCAGGCATTGCCTGCATGATTTTCTCTGGCCCCGTTTGAGTCGTTTCACAGTTTTCCTGAGCATGCCGGCTTCACTTCCATCCAAAATATTTGAGAGCTAGTCATTTTTGAGTTCACAACTGATGCTGCAAGTAGAAATTGTATTCCACGCCACCAGTTCTCCTAGTCTCAAAATTTGGGTCACTTCTTTTTTGACTGTGAAACATAATAAACTGCAGAGATATGCATAAAACAGGTGAATGGCTCAGTGGATGATTATAAACTGAATGCCTTTGTCATTGTCACCCAGACAAAGAAGTAGAATATTTTCAGGTACTTGAACGGTCAAAACTCATTTCTTCTCACTGGAAGGAACATTATCTTAACTTTTTTGTGATCAGGAAAGCATGAATAGCTTTGTTTTTTATGTGTTAAATTTATTGGTTAGAAAAAATTACATAGAATCCAGGTGCACAATTCTACATGACATCATCTATGTGTTGCATTGTGTGTTCACCACCCAGAGTCAGTTCTTCTATCACCATATATTTGATGCCCCTCCCTTCTTACCCACCCCCTCTCCCCTTCCCCTCTGGTGACTACTAAGCTCATGGACCCAGTTTGTTTTTTAAGAAAAATATTTGTTATTTGATTGTGTGTTGACTGTACAATCCCAGATCTTAATTTGTTTCACATTAAAGTGGTTTCATACGTTTTATTTATAACAATAACTAACACTTACCATGGTGAGGACACACTCCCAGGAGTGATTACAAAATGTGTGTCAGATTGGCTGGCTTCCTTGTTTGCTGATATTGTCACGGGACCTCTGCAAACATCCAAAGCTGGGATAACGTGGATTGTCCCAGAAGTACTTTGTTCTTCCACATCAAGCAATTGGCAAACATGTCCCATCATTTGAGGAACCATAAGAGGACATGTGTAGGAGGTGACATGCATTGTTGACATAGGAATTGAGCTAATATCTTCCATGATGTGTAAGCCTATGTGGCATTTTTTTAATTCCAATTTTCTTTGTAACGAAGTATTTCCAATATGAAAAATGAAAAGAATATAGGAGGTACTCATATACTCAATGAAACACAGATATCACACATGGTGCTATGATAGAACACATTTTAAAAATAAGTAGAAAATAATTTCAAAATAGTGGCTATCTTTGGCCATGTTGTATGTATGTGTTAAATTGCATTATATGTGTTATCTAGAACTTACCTTTTTATTCTTCCTATATGAGTTTTGAAATTTATTCATATTGTTATATATAGATTTAGTTCCTTAATTTTAAGTGGTGTAGCATAATCCATTGTGGAAATATACTATAATTTATTTTTCTATTCCTTTATTGCTGAACGTTTAGGTTGCTTTTGTTCAAATATTGCATTGATGAAAAAATTCAAGCATACAGAGATATTTAAATTGTGCAGTGAAGTGCCATATCTCCTCCACCTTGTTTCTACAATTAGCATTTTGTTATACTTAATTTATCACTCCATCTAGCCATCCATCCATCCTTCATCCATCATCCATCCTCCATCCTTCATCATCCATCCATCCATCCACTCATCCATCCATCTATCCATTATCTATCCACTAAGCTACCCCACTATCTTATTTTTATTTTTTGATGCGTTCCAGGAAACTGCTTTGTATTACTATCCAAAATAATGTTTGAGATAGAGAGCACATTTTTATCTATTTTTTTTTTCTGGAAAATTCTTTATATATATGAGGGCTGTCTGGAAGAAGTCTAGCCATAAATGCCTCTGTTTTTCATATTACATGGCTGGACACTTTACAGACAATTCTTGTACATCTGGTAGATATATCAGGAAATGGTGGATTGCCTCATGCCAGAGTTAGCATTTTTAAAAGTGAATGGATGTTCTGCCACATCTCCCTATTGGGCCCATGGCAGACACTACTGACCCATCCCGCCATCTGCACTCAGCCAGTCTGAACTCAGTCTCAGAAGCATTTCTACCACAGCATGGCAGACAATGCTGGCAATTGATTCGACTTGACCTGTAAGATGAAACCTTTGATCATCCTTGAATTACTGGGCTTTGATGTGAATACATATCTCCTTCATCTACATAACTTTCATCCTTAAAATCAACGGTGACCAGTTCCCTCTGAAGTGAAAACGGGGACGTTCTTATGGGTAGATGGAGAATTTACTCCTTTTCTCCTTAAGTAATATTCAGGAAAGGGATATTAAGTAACTCTGCTGGAAAGAAAATCTTACTCACGTACCAGAAATCACCAAAGATAGCACAACGTCATTTCCAAGGGCAAAGTTCAAAAAAAGAACAAAATGTGATCAGGCATAGTAAGGGGAGCAGGGAAGCATACTGTCACTTCTCAGGGGTGAGGGTGACCATCTGAAACAGTTACTAGAAGGGCATCAGATATGTGGGCATCCGATTGCTTAAGCTGAGTGAGGGGCATACCAACTCACTGGGGCCGATTGCAGGTCCTTCTCCAGAGAGAGAGTAATGGCCCAGGATGGGTGTGAGGAGGCATCCCATCCTATGAGGGACATCCCATCCCATGAGGGACATCCCATCCTATAAGGGACATCCCATCATATGAGGGACATCCCATCCCATGAGGGACATCCCATCCTATAAGGGACATCCCATCATATGAGGGACATCCCATCCTATGAGGGACATCTCATCGTAGGTCAGGAACAGGGGTCTCTTGGGGAAGCTGGCTGGGCACTAGCTGAGTTGAACCTTCCCATCTGAGGTGATGTTCATATCAGGACATTCTGGATTATCTTCCAGAGCTCCATTAGGTCATCAAGGACAGGAGGAAGGAAGAAGGGGACACTGGGCTAGCTTTGGCAGAGGAGACAAAGTCTGCAACATCTGTGATCTCCTTCACTAAGCAATTAAGAAAGACCACGTGGAAAGACATGACACAATCATGGTTCATCAAGCAAGAGTGAAGGCGGATTAAAGATGAAGGAGGATAATCAGTCAGTGTAAGGGGCCCGCCTTGAGAAATAGGAGCTGAATTTGAGGAAAATTAGCAATGTCCATGCCAACCTATGACCAGCAAGGGAAGCAGGAGGTGGGGATGCCAGGATAGCTCAGCAGGTTGAATGCTTGCTTTGTAGCCGTGAGATCCAGGGATTGAGTCCCGGCCCCGGCCCGTGCAAACCCACATGCTGAACTGTGGTGCAACTGGTAACCGCTGGGATGGCGGTGAAGGTTCTCACCTCCCATGTGGGAGGCTCTCAGTTCAGTTCCTGCCCCACGCAGCCCCACATCTGCTTGTGTGGAATTAAACCATGTCACAACTAACAATGTACAACTGTGAAGACTGCTCTGGGCCCTCCCCACTTCTATCTATCTATCTATCTATCTATCTATCTATCTATCTATCTATCTATCTATCTGTCTGTCTGTCTGTCTCTCTATCTCTTACAATCAAATAAACCTTAAAAAAATGGAGGGTGGAAAGCAAGAGGCAATACATACAGCCTCTTTCCTTAGGAGAATCAGGGTGTATCCAGAACAGATGGACCTCGGCAGTCCAATCTCAGAAATAGACTGTAGCGTGGGCCCTTCTTCTGTTTCTAGTTTCGCCATATTTCATGATGTATTTTCAGAGGAAAAGAAAAATACTTTCATTTTTGGCAACTTGCCTCCTTTCAGCACATGAGAAAAGGGGACGATTGGCTGAGGCCACTGTGGCGACATGAGTCATCTTGTCACTGCACGATGGGGCTCTTGCTCTAAGGCAAAGTGTGCATTTCCCTCCGGCGTATGTTTAGCTGAGTCTTCCAAGTAGCTGGGAGGCGGCCGATTTTATTTCTGTGTGCAGCCAGCCCTGGCACGCGCTCTGATGGGGCCCAATCAGCTTTGCATTCATGCTGAGAAGAGGGTTGATCAAGTTCAGGGGAAATCTGCACGTATTCATCTGGACCAGGAGCTCACATTGGAGCTGATCCGGAAGCGTTCCCAGGCCTCCAGCAACTGCTGCAGGATCCTGGACCACGGCCGTCAGGACACTGGTCATTTCCTTCCATCCTTCAATACCAGCCACGACTCCATCACACCATGTTCTGTGTCACACGCAGGGTCGTCTTCAGGAGAGTAGCTCTGGCCTGTTGGAGAATTGATGAAATAAACCTTCATTAGCTGGTTAAACGGTCTTCAAATAAGTGACCAGGTGGAGCGCACCAGTGTCGTGATGCCAAGCCATGTATCGACGTGACATTTCCATCTCTGCGTCTATCTTGGTCTCCTCCCTTTTGGCTGCCCTCTCTAGCTGTCATACATCGGGTGTGCTCACAGCATCTCTGGGGCTCAGAGAGGTTTGTAAACATCTCCTTGTTCAATGGCATCAGGATTCCTTCTCCCTTCACGTCAGCAATTAAATGTATGACAGGAAGAAAAAAAAAGTTCACTCTCTACACCGAAAGAGACACAGTCAGGCTCAAGGTAAATAGAAGCAGAACGCAATCGGCTTACGGTTGTGTACAAGCGACGCAGTGGAATTCAACGCGGATCCCAAGGCCACCAGCTGGCGGGCTGAGCAGTTGGCGGGAAGTGGCCCTGACTCCTTGAACCCCAGTTCCCTGCTCTCCAGCACGGGAGGAGTGAGGGCAAGTTCACGGAACTTCGGGGAGGATGACATGAGATAAAGCATATGGATAAGCTCTCCAGACACAGCCCGCCTCCTTGTCCTGCTCTGGGGCCAGCTGAGGGAGGGCGGGACGGGGGGTGTAGACATCTTTGGTGTCCCAGCACCTGGAATACAGCCGGTGCTTAGAGGACACTGAAGGTCAGCAGGGGGGGACAAGCCAGCTGATGAGCCGTATTGGCCCGTTGGGGTCTTTGGATGATGGTGTGCAGTGGGCGGTGGCCTTACTGCTTCCCAGAAGTCCCGGCTCAGAAGCCTCCACACGGGGAGGTGGGAGACATGGAGACTCTCGAGCCCACTGTGGTCTGACGGAGCAGCAGCTGCCTTCAAACGTATCCGTCTATTTGACCTTGATTTTCTTCTTTGACTTTTTAAAAATGCAGGTGCCATTGCATCATCGTAGCTGTGGTGGTACCCTAGGGACTTGCTATGTATGGACATTGCAGACTGGTCCCCACAGCAGTTCTGGTGAACATCCATCGCCATACACAGTGACTTTTTTTTCTCCCGATGCCCTTTCCCCAGAACTCAGGTGATTTGTATGCACGTGAAAGTTTAGGCGGCGCTGGATCGGAGCCCTTGATTCCGATGCCAAGAGCGTGAGTTGGCTCCTCGCGTCAGCTCGGCTGACGGCAAAGACCGCCTTGACCTTGCGCTGGGCCTTACAGGGATCCTGGTGTGGGAACACGGATGCATCAGTGCGAACACAGCCTCCCCACTGTGGGCTGGGGGAAGCCACTCTGCTCACAACAGGCCCGCGGTGTCGTGTCCCCCTTCGTCTGTTGCACGATAATGTCCTCGTACGCAGGAAACCTCCATCCACATGCACGAAACAGTGGGTCGGTACCAGAGGTAACAGCCACGTTCTAGCGGGTCCCTGCAGCCACCCACTGGGCAGCTGAGGTTCCGGGAGGCCCGATCAGCTGCCCGGGTCACACGCAGGTGGAAACTGGGAGCTGGTTCAAGTTCAGAGCCGTCTGCTTCTAAAGGGCCCCCTCTTACGGCTGGGCTACCCTCCACGAGGCTGCCAGTCAGGCACGTCCTTGAAAGACAGCTGAGGGGACATTGCGAAGCAGATGCTTGTTTCTTCATGTGTCGCATGGCAACCCCAGAAATGCCTCCGCTGGAAGACAAGAGCCTCCTGCATCACCCCCAGCTCACCCCCACCTGCTCCTGCCCTGCCCTGCTCGCCCCGGGCCTCGGCAGGTCCCTGCTCAGCTGGCCCGGCCTTCCACCCAGGGGCCCTGCCTTCCCCTTGCCCCTCTGGCTGACAAAGGTCTCTTTCCCGTGACACTCTCCCTGATGTCCCCAGTAGAACGGGATTCTTCTCCTTGCATCTCTGGGCCCAAGTAGGCTTCACCCTGTACAGATGCATGAATTGTTTCTAAGGTTCTCCTCCCCGCTGACCCTGGTGCGTAAAGCACAAGAGCCCGTGAGAGGCGGTAGGGGAGCCGGACCGCCAAGGTTCGAATCCCACAGGCTGCATGACTTCCGGCACGATCATTAAACTTCTCTGAGCCTCACTGTCCCCTTCGGCAGAATGGAGAGATAATGAAGTAGCGAGCTACCACTTTGGGTTTTTTGAGCATTAAGTGAGTTCATAGGTATAAAATGCGTAAAGCAATGCCTGGCGTTGAGTAGGTTTTGTACACGTGTTCTATAACATTTTGTTTCTACACACCCCAGTCTCCTACCAAGTGAGCATCAAAGCAATTTCTGAATGAACGACCAAGGAACGAATGCCTGCCTGCCTGCATGCTTTGGGGGTTCGGGGGGCTACCTTCATTGGCTCTGTCTGTGGCCAGGAAACTTTTACACCATTTCTAACTGTAAGAACGGGACCACATTTGTAGAACATTCTCTGGCTCCTGCTTGGCCTGTCTGATGTCAGCCCACGAAGCTTCCCCTAATCCAGGGACTGCTGGTTCATCATCGCTGCGTTTCCTCTTCCGGGTTGTTGATTCACGAAGGCATCGCTATTTATGCTCCTGTCACAGCCCCTGACGGGACCCTAAGTGCACGAAAACACGCAGCGGGCGGAGGGTCGCCCTGATCCAGGGGCCGTGAAGGTGGAGCGCGGCTGGGAGCGTCCCCGCCGCCACCTGCAGGGGCCCCAAGGATCCTGGGGGGCCCCGAGGGCGGGTGGGCAGCGGCCTCACCCCACAGAACAGCTGCCTTTATTTCAGCCCGGCTGCTTCTTGCTTCCTGTTAAAGGGAAGACAAACATGAGGGTCGAGAGCCTCGCTGGCCAGCAGCCCTGGGAGGGGCAGGGTTTGCACGCTTCCCTGCTGCCAGGGGTTCTGGGGCCCTTAGCGGAAGCTCAGCACGGTCCCAGCGCTTGCAAGGATGCTGCCCAGCGTGGGGGGAGGCGGCCCGCGTGGGGGGAGGTGGCCCGCGGCGGGGAGAGGCGGTTTGGAGGCAGGCAGACGCACGTGGGCTTCAAGCCCACACCGGCTCCTTATGCATCAGCTGTGCCGTGATGGGAAAGGACCAGAGCCTCTGTGAGCCTCGAGTTTCCCCCCCACAACCCTAAAATGGTTCTAGCTTTTTGAAAAACAGACTTCAAACTCAAATTCATGCCAAGTACTTAACACTGTGCCTTACCCGTAGTCGGAACTCAATCCCGTTATTTTGCGAGTGGATAGGAGGGCTGTCTGGGAAGTCTGCAGCAATTTCTTATGAAAAATACAGGCATTTATGGCTCGATTTTTTCCCTGACAGCCCTCCTATATGTGTATGTGTACATATGTATGTATGTATATATACATGCGTGCGTGTGTGTGTGTATATATATGTGTATATATATATATATGATAACATGTCCTGTTTGATGGCACTTTCATCAATTCTATTTCTCTTGAGCTGAAACCCCTTTGGCACATAAGTGCACGCCATGCATTTGAACCAGTGGCTGCACGAATGAAGACGTGCATGAGAGGAGCTGGTTTATGTTGCACGTCTACACCTGTCAGGATGAGCTTGGTTAACAGACGGCCCCACAGCCCCGTCGCTTGAACAGGAGTCTTGCAGGGCAGCTGGGATGCAGGTGGACAAGGCAGTCACAGCACAGTGATGCTGGCGCCTCCCTCATGGGAAGCTCACCCCAGTTCAGCATAGGGGTCCACACAGGCCGGGGCTGGGATTCGATCCTCGGTCCCTGGGGCTGCAAAGCGAGCGCTTAACCTGCTGAGCCATTCCGGCTTCCCCCGAAAGTTCTTAAATAAAAAGACATTCTGCAGGTAGGTGGCACTCTGCAGAGACATGTGACGCACAGAGCCACCTTCGGGTTAATGCAGGGCGGGGACCCAGCGTAGGAAAAATCAGGGTATCCCGCCTTCTCCCCAGGCCTCTCCCCTCGGTGTTTCCGCCCAGTCCTGTACTCCAGGCTCTGGGCTCACACCGTCCACCCCCCACCACCATCTGTCCCGCAGCGCGTGGGAACGCAGCTGCTGTGGACACGCGAGAAGTGCACAGAGGCAGGTGCTGAACACGCATGTGTGAAACACACTGGACTGAACCCCTGCAGCAGTGACCACAGGCTTATGCCCGAGATGTTTGGAGGGAATGTCCAATGTCAAGTAGCCCCCGCGCTGTCCCCGTGGGCACGTAGTTTTGGAAGATTGTACGTCCCAGTTTTGGTGTAGGAAATACTGTCACTTTACACGTTACTGTCATTGTATGAACTTCAGAGTGCGTCCCAGTCCAGCCGGATTAGGTTACTTTCACATAGAGGCCTTCTGTTTTTTGTTGTTGTTGTCGCTGTTTCATTTTGTTTTGTTTTGAAATTTCATGGGCATAAACTAAACTCCTGCAAGAAGGAAAGAAAGGATAGGGAAGGTAGGGAAGGCTTAAGCTAGGACATTCCTCCCATTTCAGTCATCATCTGCAGATTCCTAAAAATAGCCACTCTACAGTGACGCCCCTCCCCCCCCAATACAACAGTTTCCTAAAGATCCTGAAACTGCCAGCAGATTAACATTTCATATTTTCAGCCAGGGCCATCAGTGCAAAGACCTGTGGTTCAGAGCGTTCACGGCAGCTGGAACCCCGGTGTGCCTTTAGTTCTCCCCTGCGCTTGGCACGTAATAGATGCTCATTAAAGGGCTGATGAGTTGGATGTCAAAGCGTGAAATGAACTCTGGATTCATGAGGCAAACCCCACTCGGCCCTGCTCTCTCTTTCTTGGGTCTTTCTCTGTTGGATTGTGCTCATCCTTGACACTCTCTGTTGCCCCGGGCTCTTGACAATGTTTGTTTTTAGATCTCTGCGAGTTTACAGGTCGGTTCATG
Source organism: Craseonycteris thonglongyai (assembly GCA_004027555.1). Classification (NCBI taxonomy): domain Eukaryota; kingdom Metazoa; phylum Chordata; class Mammalia; order Chiroptera; family Craseonycteridae; genus Craseonycteris; species Craseonycteris thonglongyai. Next base: position 34,824 of record PVKE010002549.1, on the reverse strand, counting down.
CCATTTGGGTAGTCCTGGCTCTTTGGGGATCCTGGGAGCAAGAAGCAGAACGAAGTCGAAGGCCATCGCGGCTGGAAAGGGAGTGTTCGTCCCAGGCACAGGGAACCTTACTGGGGTGAAGGTGAGCACTTCCGATCAAGGCATTTCTGGTTCCCAGGGCGTCCCGCATAGAGCACGTGTGGTCTCCTCTCAGGAGCAGCCCTCCTGAGAATCACAGCTCTGCCTTCACCCAGAGAAGCGGGCGGGAGAATATGAGTAAGGCAGGTAAGGAGAGTCAGGAGCTATTGAACGTCTCTTTTTTAAAATATTTTTTTTTATTTTTCAATTGCCGTTGACATACACTATTCTCATACTCATTTCCGGTGTACAACACAGTGATTCGACATTTCTATAAAGTGATCACCCCGATAAATCTAGTACCCACCTGACACCGTACGTAGTTATTACAATAAACGCTCTCTGTATTTAGAGCTTATTTCTGTTGTGACTTCGTTTACCCTGTTCTCCAGATTCCACGTGTAAGCGAAATCACATAGCATTTGTCTTTCTCTCTCTTACTGACTCCACTCAGCACAGTATCCTCTAGGTTCATTCGGGCTGTTGCAGATGGAGAGATTTCATTCTTCTCACGGCTGAGTAACATTGCATTGTATCGTGTGTACTTTGTTTCTTTATCTGTTATCCGTTGATGGACACCCAGGCTGCCTCCGTATCTTGGCTATTAAAAAGCATGCCACAGTGAACGTATGGATGCACATCTTCCTTCCAAGTACTTTTTGGTTTCTTCAAATAAATAAATACCCAGAAGTGGGATTCCTGGGTCCTTCTTTGTCTCTCCTTATGGCCTTTGTCTTAAAATCTGTATTGTGTGACACGATAAGTGTCGCTACCCCACCCTCAAGTTGACTTAAAGGATGCCCCACATCCTGGGTTTGTCTGACTTCTTTCCCATGTTGTCGTTTGTCATGTACCTCTGTCCCCTCTATTTTCTGTAAACTGGAATTTAGGTTTAAATTAGATTCAAGTTAAATTAAATTCCCTTTAATTTGAACTCGATTCCTGTTTTACCTTTTCAGCAAAAACCCTTTGTAGGGGATTCTGGGATAGCTCGACAGGTGGAGTGCTTGCCTTGTAACCATGAGGTCTGGGCCCACATGCTGAACTGCAGCACAAGTGGTAACCGCCCAGACAGCTCAGTGCAGAAGGCTCTCGCCTCCCATGAGGGAGGCCCCCCGGTTCAGTTCCCACCTTGTGGGAATGAAACCTGTGTGGAAGGAAACCATGTCACAACTAATGATGAACAACTATGGAGACTGCTCTGGGCCCTCCTGTCTCTCAAAGAAAAAAAATTAATCTTAAAAAAAAAATGTTCATAGATGATGCTCTCTACTTGATAGTGGCCCCCACTGGGAGGTGTATAACTTCAGGGCACCTCACAATCAATCAAGAAGAGCTTGTCCCTTGGGCTGTATTTGTGACAAATTGTATAAGAGGCTGTTTGACAGTTTCTGTTCTGTGACAAGTCTAAAGCATTCCAACAAAGGGTCAACACAGGTGTTGCGTTTGCACCCACGCTGTTGGTTGCTAACTGTCATGGTCTGATCATGACACTGAATACATGTCTTTGAAGAAAAAAAAGAGTCCTAGCTAGTATAGGTGTCATGGAAGGAAAGCCTTAGAAGAAGGATCATTTCTTAACTTGCCATCTCACAATCCGCTCGGGCAGTAGCCCTGGCCGCTGCCGAAGCTGGCTTCGGGGTGGGTGGGGAACAGGGGACTGCCTTCCCCAGGGCTCCAGGGGAAACCCCGTCCCTCAGAGAAGTGCACGCACTCAGCCTGTCCGTGGGAGGCAGGGCTGCCAGCCCCATTGACCCCAGAGGACGTGGAGGCACCGCGAATGCATAGCCAGCACAGGGTCGCCTAGAGATTGAGCGGTGGCTGGGGCACCCAAACCTGCAGACTGTGGCCTGAAGTGACTGTCTTAGCTACTCCTCCAGATGCCTCCTGATGCGGTATGGACACTGTCTAGGGCATTGGAACCGAGTGGCTGGGAGGGGGGCATCAGGGAAGGCCTCTGGGAGGTGGTGTCCTGACCTGGGACTTGAATAATGACAAGTGGGCTGGCAGGGGGTGACTTGGCTCAGCAGGTCTCTGTCCTGGCTGCTCATGAGCATCACCGAAGAGCCGTTGTAAGATGCTCCATGCCTGAGCTCCACCCGAGAGTGCTTGGATCGGACCCCCGGTGGGGCAGCCCAGACTTTTTAGCTCCTCCCAGGGGAGTCCCACACGCATGTGAGGTTGAGAGGGGCCGGTCTGGGAGGAAGGCACTGCAAGGGGCAGGAGCACACGGCCCGTGTTCCTGGGGTGACACTGCTGTACCCCACCCCCCACGGGTGTCCTCTCCCCGCACCCCTGCCATGATGTGGAACCGGAGGAATTAGGCCTCTAGTGAAGGGAAAAGGTCAGGAGCAGCTCCCGGCCCCTCCTGAGTTAACAGGAGGCCAGGAAGGGGCTGAATTGGGGGGTGGGGGCGCCCACCGCTCAGGCCCCCGTGACACACGACACTGAACCGGTATCTGGGCAGATACGTCCAAGCTGACCCTGAGAGACAGCTAACAAAAGACCAGCCTGTCCACCCAGATTCACCACAGGGGAGCAAGGCAGAGAAAAGCAGTTCTGGAAACTTCTGATGCCCCCGAGCCCCCCTCCCCCATGGGCAGCCAGGAGGCCGGAACAAAGGGTGAACGTCCACCAGCCCTTCTGCAGGGACCCCCAGCTGGGCTCCTCGACGGCCCTGCCCCCACCCCGGGCGCCCACCCGGCCCTCCCTGGCACTGCGCGTCCTCGGTGCCTGTGTCCCCGATGTCCCCGATGTCCCCGGGGACTGTTTTCCTTTGTGGGGTCCAGCCACTGTTGTCTGAGCCTCTCCCGGTGCCTGTCCGCTCCCTCCCTCTCCAACTTCCTTTCCCGAGTGCTCTCTTGGCTCTTGTTTTGCATCTCTCTCAGCCTGCGTTTCTCTTCTTGAGACAGAGAGAGACAGAGAGAGAGCGATGCCCCCGTGTCATTCTCACTCACAACCAGTCTTTTTTGCTCCTGTCTCCGTCTCCTCGGGCCCCGACTCCCTCTGGGGCCCCCTGTCTGCGCCCTGTCGGCCCCGCCCTGGCTGTCTGGTATCACCGGGGGCCTTGCTTTCGGCCTCTGCTTCCTTGATGTTCCTGCCCTGTCTCTCCGGTCCTGTCTCTGCCCCTTCTGCCTGTTCCCCGCGTTTGTCTCTCTCTCTCCTCTCCCTGCGCTGCCGGCTCAGCCAGCTTCTCCTGCCCTTCCTGGGGGCCCTGGCAGGTTCCGGGCGAGGGGCCTCTTCTCGCTGCACGTGGATGCACCGTGGTGGGGGAGCTGGGGCAGGAAAGCAGCCCCCCAGCCCCATTTGCCCACGAGAACTTGCGCCCACTTCCTGCCTGATTGGGGGGCGGGGGGTGTCCCTGATGATTGGTGGCCTGCAGGAGCCAAGTCCCTTCTCGCTGTCTGCCCTAATGCCTTTTCCACAGAAAAAGGCCGAAAAGGGAAAAGTTCCTCAACTTCACGTGCCCTCAGTGTCCACGAGATTCTGTTTACAGCTGAGAAATCCCAAGTGCGGGCAGAGCCGCCAGACACCCTGCTTACTTAGCACCTGCAGCTCCGACTTCCCAGAAACGCAAGGCCTGTGTGGGCAGCGCGTTTCTACAGCCGGCCTGCCACGTACACATCATCATCCCCGTTTTCCAGGTAGAGAAGACTGAGGGTCAGAGAGGTTAAGACAGCTGCCCAAGGCCACACAGCCCGTATGTGGTGGAGGCAGGCTTCAAGCCCATTCAGGGTGGGCCTGGGGGTCATACTCTTCCCGCTGAATCTCTCAGCCCCGGGCTGCTCCGTGAAGGAACACTTTCCAAACATGACTATTTAAATTAATCAGGATGAAATAAAACGTTAAATTGAGTTTCCCTGTTGCACTCACCCCATTTCAAGTGCTCAGTGACCACATGTGGCCAGTGGCTGCCCTCTTGGACAGCACGAATATAGAATGCTGCCATCCGTGCAGGAAGTTCCGTGCTCAGCGCTGTCTTAGACAAACGTGACACGTTCTCCATCGTATTGCTGTTGGAGGAGAGCAAAGGAAAACAGGGAATTCCGATAGCCCCGTCCCCGCCCCCGGCCCCAGCCGGGCCCAATACCTGTGCCGTCAACCTGCCTTCTCAACCCTGCTGATGGCCGAATTCGCACAGACGAATGTGGGGGAGGGAGGGGGTGGGTGTGCGCATCCGTCTAGCAGGCAGCAAAAGCACGCTTGTATGCCAACAATTGAGTTTTCTTATTTCGGCGGGAGGCCAGGGCTTTGAACCCTCTCACAGCGCGAACAGCCTGCCTTGCTTCCCTCCATCAAAAACACTTCACAGCCCGGCTCCTTTCACAAGGTCACCTTGAAACCCCTTCTCTGCTCGAAGCATCAAAATCTTCCTTTCCCTAAGAGAAATCTGCCTGAAGTCTGAGCACAATGGACTTGCCCAGCCCTGTTGCCTCTCCAGGAAAATTGTGTGGCGCCTCCCTGTAGCGACTCACTAAGAGGGAAATAGCTACACAGTGTCTTACGGGGTTCCCAGTGTGGGCGATCCAAAGGCCCCAGCGTCCCCACCCTCCTAAAGGTCTTGGCTTTCTCCCCAGGAAGCCGCGGCCCCCCAGTCTTCTCTCTGGATGGCTCCAGCCGTCCTCTGCTCCTCCTTCCACCCACCCCGTGCCGCTGTGCGGGCCCCAGCCGTTCTTGACACAGCGCTCTCCTCGCTGGGGGCCCTGGCCCCCATTTGGGCACCGAAGGGTACCTCTCACTCTGATGGTTGCCACCCAAAGCTAGCTGTGGTCTAAGACACAGCAGCACCCCCACCCCCGCCTTCGTTTGATGCTCAGTGAGATCTAACCCAGGACAGTGTTGTATGGCCCTAACATGTTGCAGCGCTTCCTGGAGCCCTGATTGCAGGGGTTGTGGGTTTGTTGTTTTTTTGCATCAAATGGTAGAACCATACGGGTGGGTAGTGGTTAGGAGGATGCACAGTGGTGCCAAGTGACCTCAGTTTGCATCCCAGCTCTGTCACTTACTGGTTGGGTGGCCCGATGTGACTTAACCTCTCAGTGCCTCAGTTTCCTCATCTGTGATATGGGGATACGAATACTGACCTATGTGGGAAGCAGGAATTAGCGGCTGCTGTTGTGGGCGTCTGTTTTCTGCTCTTCGGGCTCAGAAATGCCTCCCCGGGGGTGTCACCCGCAGTCACCACAGCATCTCAGACTCTCTATCCCTCAGTCACAGATAGTTCGTCACTGGGTTGTGCGGGAGGCTGACGCTTTGTTCCCTGTCTTCCCCGAGGCCTTTCTACCGGCACAGTCTTCTTGTCGGGGACCTTAGGCCATCTCAACTTGGTGACTGAAAGCATCAGGGATCTTGTACAGTGGGGACGTGCACTGCTGCCTCCGTGGCCGGGGTGCTGGCTGTCGGGTGGCCTGTTTGCATGAGCCCTTCCAACCCCAGCTCTTAGACGTATCTTGACCGTCTGCAGTTCACACCCATGTCACCTTCCTTACGATCCTTTAGCCTCCATGACAATCTCCCTCAGATCCTGAAGCTCACCTTCTCCCCACCCACCTCCACTCTTGTACACCCACCCACCCCTCCCCGGCGCCCAAACACAGCCTCTTGCTGTGGGCACAGTATCTGCATTCGCCCCCAGCTCAGAAAGGACACCCCTACCCGCAGCCTGCCTCCAGTGGCCTTTCTGTCCGTGGGGCGTGGGGGGTGGGGGAGAACACAGGGACGGACACAGGGACGGACACAGGGACCCCCGGATTCCCCAGCTGACTTCAGTATGGCAGGTGCTGGAAACGTCAGCAAAATTTTTTTTTTTTTTTTTTTTCAGTAACCTCTAAATCCCTGGCGAGGCTGGAGGGACTCCTGGCTTTTCATTTAATATGTGCTCTCGCCGCTTTTTTGGTTCATTGGTTCCTGACTTACTATCTTGCATTTGTCTGCATTAAACTGCCTTTTCCTCTAACGGCCTAAGTCGCCTGACATCACCCAGAGCAGCGCCATGCCAATCCTTTCCGGGTATTTGCGTGTGCGTGCGCATGCGTGAATGTGTGTGCGTGTGTACGTGAGTGTGTGTACGTGCTTTGCGCATGCGTGTAGGTGCGCGCGCATGCGCATTTGTACTATGCCGCCATTGTTCTCATCAGGACAGGCCCTGGGATGGAAATGAGAGAATCCTGAGTGCCAGGCTGGGTTGGGAATAGGGAGCGAGAAGGCCCCGTGTTGCAGAAACTGCATTTCTGATTCTGTTTGCTGGTGTGTGGAATGGGAATAATAGCTACCTGATCACTATTGTGAGGACAAATAAGATGAATCTCAGAATGGGGCCAGCACATGACCAAGACTATGTAACTACTTGCTGCTGCTGCTGCTGTTGTTGCTCTTACTACACTTGCTAGACAATTTATGTCAGATAAAGACCCAAGATTCACAGAATGATAAAATGATGGTCACCATGACCAAGTTCCCGCTATGTTCTAAGTATTATGGGCTAAGCCCTTCATGTTCAACAAAGGGAAATGCTCCCCATTTCTGTGTTCTGATGAAAATACACATGCTGGTGTGGGGAAGGACCTACAGAGATGATTACTAGATAAAACTGAAAAGTGTGGAAGTGTAGCAGAGTATCTCTTATTCATCATGGTGAGTATTTATAAACATGAGTCACATAATGGCAAGGCACCAACTACTCAGAATATCTACTCTGAATATTTTAATATATGCATTTCCAGATGTTTTTCTATACACATAGTTGTAAACTTTTATCCTTTTGCAAAAAGGTGATTATATTGTACAGAATGATTTGTAAGTCACTTTTTTATTTTCACTCACAAATTTATTGTAGTTACATTTCCATGCTAGAAAGCATGACAGGAAGAATATTTAGTTGCCCCTCCACATATGATAGGGTCATGTCCCAGTGAATGATTGGTAAGTTGAAAATATTGGGGATATCGGGATAACTCAACAGGTTGAGCACTTGCTTTGCAACCACAATGTCCAGGGGTTGAATCCTGACCCTGGCCCAGGAAACCCATATACTGAACTGCAGTGTGACTGGTAAGCACAGGGATAGAGGTGAAGGCTCTTGCCTCCCATGTGGGAGGACACTAGTTCAGTTCCCACCCCCTGTGGCCCCACATCCACACCTGTGTGGAATGAAACCATGTCACAACTAATGATGTACAACTATGGAAACTGCTCTGGGCTCTCCTCCCTTCTCTCTCTCTCCTTCTCTCAAAAACAATAAATTAAAGAAAAATAAATATTATAAGTTGAAAATGCAGTTAATACACCTAACCTACTGGACACCATAGCTTAGGCAGCCTACCCTAAACATGCTCAGAACACTTACATTGTCCTATACAGTTGGGCAAAGTCATCTACCACAAAACCTGCTTTATTAGAAAGCTTTGGACATCTCATGGAATTTATTTTGCATGTCACTTTCACACCATGGTCAAGTCGAAAAATGATTATGGGACCGTCATGAGCTGGGGACCACCTGTAACGTGGATTGTAATTCTCCAGGATTGGCTCTGGTGGTAGACTAATGGGAAAGAGAGTGCCTTAAACTTACAGTCATTGACAGTCAAGTTAAACTAAGAATATAGAATTTACCTTTTTCAAAACCCTGATTACTGAATAGTATTTAGATTGTATGACTAATACCCTGTACACACACACATACACACACAGGTACGTGCACACGCACACACATGCAAAGGGTCTAGAGACTTTTGAGTAGCTACATACTATTCCATTAAATTAAGTGGATGTGCCATATTGTGTCCAATTCTTATCTGATGGATACTCGGGTTCTTTCAAAAGTGTGGCCCATTAGATTAACAAGTCTCAAGTCACTGATGGCAAAGCATGCCAGAATTTTATTTTTCTAGCAACGGCTACTAACCCCACCCTTACAAATGCCCCCAGTTCCTGTTCCTGGTGGGCTTTCTCAAGGTCTGTGAGCTCGTTGATCAGACAGGCACATTCTGATGCTGAACGTGCCCCGTGATTTTTATCATGTCACCTTTTCAAGTTCACATGCCATTGAATTCCCCACCCTCACTGCTTCCATGTGGGGACGCTGGGACTCAGGAGAAGGAGATGGTTCTGTCCCCTCTACCCGTGGGTCACTGTGCTCTGTGGTTGCATCCCGGAGCCTTTGTGTTCAGCTCAGGAGGCACTGGAGTGGGTCAGCAAAGTAGGGGATACATTTGGCCGATCTTAAAGAACTTGGGCCCGGTGCCTGCCTCATTGGAGGTCTTCACCAAAGTCGTGTGTCTCCCGAAGGTGACCTCACGCTCCCTCCCTGTCCTCTTACATTTTCTGTGGGGCTTGGGGAGAAAGGACAAGTGCTGGTTCTGCTGACCTGGGCCCACGGCCTGCTGGCGACTGCTTGTCGCAGGTGGTAGCACCCCCTGTTAGTCTCACTCCCAAATGCCACCGCACGGGGGCCACACTGGTCCCTGGGAATCAGCCCAGTGCCAATACTCCCACCATGGAAACTGGCGTTGTCGAACAGCCCGCCCCCATCCCTCACCCCCAAGGTGAGTGTTCAGCACTGGCCAGCCCTCCTGTCTGCGGACCTGCCCCACGGTGGTGGGCACTGTCCTCGAAGTGTGGCATGCTCCCTCCCTCTTTGTTCTCAGCCTTCGGTGGCTAATTACAGGGACTCAGCAAAGATGACAGCATCCTGACAAGCGTTGCCTATGATAAACGGCGCTTTGAAGAGCAATTGCTTTACAGTTAACCTGCCCGTTTGCATGACGATGTCCTTTGGCGACGTTCCTGGAAGTGTGAATGCTGAATGCGTAGGTGTGTCTAGTCCAGAGCGGCAGACACGTGTGGTTCAACTGCCCTTCAGCACATATGAGCCGGTCCACATGCCCAGCGTCAGCGTCCCAGTGTGCCGGGCGCTCCCCTCACTTAAGTATTTTAATTTACAAATGTACTGTTGAGGCTTCTAGGCAGAAAAGTGTATTTTGTTTTCATCTGCATTTCTTGACTACCAAGGTGTTTGGATGGTTTTATAGACTATTCGTTCACGGGTTGATAGCATTTCCTGAATATCCTCTTTCATGAATTTCCAAAGAGGCTGGTGAGGAGGGCCCCACGTAAGGAAGGACAGGGAGTGGTCCCCGGGGTATTCCTGCCCCCCAGCCCGCCCTGAGCTGTAACCCAGGAGAGCCACGACATGGGCGATGCTGCAGAGACGCCTTTTGAGAGGCTGCACTTTAATTAAAACCTTTCTTACATGATACATTGTCTACAAAAGCAATCCGGTTAGAGTATTGATTTTGCTGTGTGGTTACCCAGGCCCCAGAGGACGTCTCATCCCACCATCTGCGGCTTTCTGGCCATCTCGTCCGCAAGCATCTTCACGAGGGTTGTGTAGTCACCCACACACGTAGGTCCAGACACACACACACTCATATACTCATTCAGACACACCCACTGACACACGTAGACCTGCACACTTGTCCCCGCCTCTTGTGACACTCACTGTGCTTATTACAGTTCCGCCACGAGAGCAGAGGTTCAAGTCTGCTCTCTCTGCTAAGTCCTGGAGCCCATGAAAGGCCATGCTGGGTGGGCACAAAATAGTTACTCAGTGAACAGTCTGGGGAAACTGAGGCTCTGGTGGACCAAGCTCATGTATCTAATGAGGCAGCACAGCTCACAGGCCCAGAATCTGACCCCAGAGCTCATGGTCTTTTATCTTCCAGCCCTGGACCCTTCCCCTCACTGACGTTTGACTACTGAGTGTGTTCTTCTATTTATACACACACATGTGCACGTTCGCACATACGTGCACACACCGAGGAAGTGACCTTCCCACTGGGAATGTCTTCAGCAGTCAATCCATCATCCTTCCCCAGGACCTTAGTTCTATGAGGAAAGACGTTCTTCGCCTTGTTTTGTTTTTTTACATATTTATTCTATTATTTTTGACAGAGACCAAGAGAAAGGGGAGGGCAGAGCCATCTCCATAGTTCCACGTCATCAGTTTTCAACATGGTTTCATTCCACACAGGTGGGCGGGGGCCACGCAGGGCGGGAACTGGGCTGGGGGCCTCCTGCATGGGGGGGCACTCCCCAGTTCAGCAAGTGGGTCCGCACGGGCTAGGCCAGGATTCAATCCCTGGTCTCTGGGGCTGCAAAGCGAGCGCTTAACCTGTTGAACCCTCCTGGCTCCCCCGTTCTTCACCTTGTTGACTGTGGTCCTGACCTCTGCACATGACACGGTGGCTGGCCCACAGCAGGCTCTCAAACATCGATGTTAAACAGACAGACGAAACCGTTCACTGAACAGTCGCCAGACACGTAAGGCCCTGGCTCCGTGCTGATGGGGTTTCAGAGATGAAGAAAAACAGCTCTTGACCTCCGGTCTCTTGCCGGCTGGTTGGGGAAAGGACGAAACAAATCTTTGCCGTTGGGGCTGTGCAGACAGTGCAGTCCTTGTCTGACCCTCCCTCAGGCTTGTGCACGGACCAAAGGCGTGTGCTCTCTCTCACACACACACACACACACACACACACACACACACACATGTAGGCCTGAAACCCAAGCCCACCCCCCCCAGCACGCCCAGTCCCCTTCCCCCCTCCCCCATTCAAGCTGGAAATAAACAGGTTGCAGCAGCCCGGGCTGATTTGTTTCCTCCGAGTTCAAAGGAGTTGATTAATTCCAGCCTCTTGGTGTGGAACTTGCAGAGCCCCCAGGGCTAGATATCCATAGCAACTGGGGTGGCCATCTGAAGAGGAAGATGTTAACCTGTTGGAGCCCGCTGCCCACTGTGCATGCCCCTCTTAGCATCTTCACAGCGGGCGCCCTGACCCAGACAGGCAGCTGCAGGTGGGAGCAGGGGGGTGGCGTGGGGGGTCTGGGCGTGGGGCTGCCTCCCTCCCGAGCCCTGGACATGAGGTCAGCCCGGTGCTGGCTGCTGGAGGTGGAGAGCAGGCCTGTGGGAGGAGCCTCAGCTTGTCCCCTCAAGCTGCAGGCTGAACTTTCTGAAATTGCCGCAAGGTCGCCCTCTGGGTCTTGCCACCTCCGCCGTGACCTTTTCAGTACGAGTGAAAAACGGTCCCTGCCTCGTGTTTGGGTCCCGAAGGGCTGGTGTCTTCAAGCGGGCCAGCCATTTGTCCGCAGCTCCTGACCTTGGACACACCACCCCCATCTTCCGATCTCCCCTGTGGGGCGAGGCATTCACGTGAAAGCCCTTCTTTCCAGCTCCAGGCAGGGCAGGGCTGGGGACACCGTGCCTCATTTCCTGCTCTCAGCGGTGCTTGGTGGCGAGGACAGGTTTAGGGGCCCCTCAGACCTCGGTTCAAGCCCCAGCTCCATTCACATACTTGCTGTGTGTCTCTAAAGGAGTTCGTTTTCTCCAAGCCTCAGTTTCTTCATCCACCAAATGGACACAGTCACACATTCTTTGCAAACCTCCTCAGAAGATCTAAGGAAATTACGTGTGCGTTCGGTTTAGCTTTGTGCTTGGAACACAGTAGGTGCTCAATACATGGTAGTTTCCTTTCTTCCCTCCCCTGCTCTGCCGCCCTCCAGTCGGTGTCAACTGCAGATACAGATACGAACGACCCAGCCCCTCAGGGCACCCCAGGCTGCCTGGCCACACAGATGGGCAAACAGTGATAGGACAATGAAGGGAGCGGCTCATGCCACCTGAGGAAGGCAGGAACTGTCGCCAGAAGGGGTCACTTGAACCTACAGTGACCAAGCAGATAGGAGGGGACACTTGGCGATGTCTGGAGACACTTCTGGTTGTCACAACCGGTGTTGGGAGCTCCTAGCATCGAATTAGCCAGACGCTGCTTGCGTCTTAGAGAGCACAGGACAGCCCCCCAAACCAAGGGTGATCCACACCCACAGGTCGCAGGGCCCACACGGCTCAGCCCTGCTGTGCAGTGGCCTCGGCCATGAGTCATCGTCCCCGCTGATCACTGAGCACCTCCTGCATACCGAACACGGCAGTAGGCACCTACTGCATGCATGGTTGCGTTTATCCCCACAGCCTGTCGGGTCCTAGGACATCACATCAGTGTCCCCAGCAACTCAGTGAAATAGGTCTGGTGTCTCTATTTCACTTACACAAAAGCGAGGCCCGGAGAAGGGCCAAAGGTAAGCGGGGGGGGGGGGACTTGTAATTAAACCCTCATTATTCTATCAGCCATCCCCCACTGGGGTGGGGGTGGGGCGGTTCCCCCTGGGGGGGTGTTATCTGAGTGTCCAGGTATTATCTGGAGATGGAGTTGTTGGCCACGCTGGAATGGGCGTGGGATGTGTGCTACTGGTATCTAGCAGGTAGAGGCCAAGGCTCTTGCTAAAAAGAAGTTCTGCCATGATAGAACTTTCTAGAACTCTCTGACCTTATGTGTCAGTTGAGAACCTTGGACTTCAACTTGGAAGCTTGTACTCTGGTCTAAGGGCTCTCTCTTCGGCATGCAGTGGGATGCACACCTTCTGGATTGTGTTCAGTACATGTTTATTTAAAGTTCCCTAAGGGCACAGAACTCCCCACATCATGCCTGGAAGCGCAGAGACGCAGCGTGACAGTTCAAATTCATTTTTTGACAATGGGGCGACTTTGTGGCAAAACTATGAGAAAGGGCAGGAACCTGGGCATTGCACATCCACCTGTTTATGTCTGTCAGCGTGAGGTTTTTTTCCTAAGATGGAAATTGGGAAGGCTAACAGTGAGCCCTAGTGCAATATTCATGACCCCCATCTAATTCCTAATTCAATTAAAAGGTGTTAATGTAGTTAACTGTGACAACAATTATTTTTGTTAATGAATATATTTAAATGCTTATCAGCCAAGGTGATAAGTGTGCCCACTGGACCCAGCTGCAAACTTGAATTTCGAATTGATTTCAAAGTGTAAAGGTTGTTTTCAGAAAGCTGTGAACCAAATTCTGAATTTACAAAACGGGTAATTTCAGAACAAGATATTCGGTTCCAAAGACAGTCTTTCATTTTCTTTTTTGACAATTGAAGACAGAATTCTTTTAAAGTGCAAGTTCTTCTATTGCATTTGAAATAGAGTTTGATTTATTTCAAAAAAATAATAAATGAAATAAGAACTTTACAAGAACCCAAGGACAAAAAACGGCAAATCCCAGTGTTTGTTGCAGAGGGGAGGACAGAGTTTGTTCACCTAGGATGTCACAAGATTGTTCCAGAAATGGGAGGTTATGTTCTGGGGAGGAACTGAACAGCCTCTCTATCTAAAAATTCAGCTCATCCTGTGGGATGGAGGGATAAGCAGGCAGATGGACTGAGGCTGGTATACCAGAGGTCTAGACATAGCCTCTCATCTTGTCCCTGGCCTTTAAACCATGTACTTCATATTGTCTAGTTTTAAACACAGTCATCAAAATGTGAAATTGCCTATTTTAAATTTTACAGTGTTTGCGTGACTTTTCAAAGATTTGGTGTCTAGCTTCTGGAAGAGAAGTGTCTCTTTTCGAGTTCTTGATTCTCACTTCCACCGTTCTGTTAGCAACAGTCGCTACAATGATGAGTATGATGCCACCTTTGAGACCAACATATCTAGTTTTGACACTCAATTTCACCAGTCACTAGTTGTCTGATATGAGGCAAGTACTTAACCTGTCCAAGTCGGTTTTCTCATCTAAGAAGGAAAAGTTATCTTGCATACCTTGCCAAGTTATTGGAAAAATTAGAGAGGTAACCCTTACATGAAATGTCTCACAACTTAAGTGACTCACAATGTCTTGACATAACAATGCTCCTAAAATTGTGATGAGGGTGGCAGTAGGGTTGGTTGTAGTTGTTAATTCTAACATATTGAATCTCACAACATCCCACCGGAAAGGAGCCATATTTCTATTTTATTGATAAGGAGACTGAGATTGAGAGAAGCTTAGTTACTTCCCTCATGTCACCATGTCACACAATTGGGGAGTGGTGGAATAAAGATTTGAATTATTAATAGATTGGTGTGATTCTGAAGGACCTGTTGACATAGCACGATCCATATTCTGTCTCCTCTCTCTCCTAGACTGACATCTCTGTCCACCTTACCATGCCAAGTAGTTCCAATTCACTTCTAGGTCCTTAAAGAGACATCATTTGAGAATGACCTGTTTCCATGGCTTTGAGCAGAACTCGCGCATTTCCTGGACGTTTAGATGGGCTTCTTTTCTTCAACATCATGCAGAAAATAGGACAAAAGGCTGTGGAAGTACATCAAGAAGTAGTACTTCTGATGCTCTTTGGAAAGAAATCCAGGGTACTCGTTTCCGCATGTGGACCTCACTGTCATCATAGTGGGTGACGTCCCAGGCAGTTGTTTGTGACTTGACCCCTTCTCCCAAGGCCAGCCAGGTGCTAAGTTCTTGGAAAAGTCAAAGTGAGAGGAAAAGGCAGAGGCGTGAGTGCTTGACTGGGGACATTGGTCTTGTCAAACGAATCAGTGGAGGTCTTGTGGCTCACACTCCCGGAAATCCCAAGAGCAGCTCAGCCCAGAACTTGTCCAGGAATGGAGACCCCCAAGGAAGAAAAAGGATGTAACATTCAGCCGTTCTGGTAAGGACCCCAGAGGGGATCGCTGGCAGTTTGGTTGACAAGAGCACAGCAAGGCTCAGAGACCGAATGTGAAGAAGAAATCTGCCCAAGTCCCCCATTGAGGGCAGGAAGGGAGGTTTAAAAGCCATAAAAATGTCAACAACCCATGGGTCTTGAAACCACAATGCGAAGTGAAGGAAGCCTCTCACGAGAGTCCATGTATTATATGATTCCGTAGACATGGAAGTCGTGAACAGGGGCATTTTCTAGACAGAAAGGAGACTCCTGGCTGCTTAAGCCTGGCGGGGAGGGTAGAGAATAGGAGGGAGATGTAGCCAGAGAGCACAGGGCTTCCCTTTGAGGTGATGAACACGTTCTAAAATTGACTGTGATGGTGGCTGCGCACGTCTGTGAAAATGCTGACAACCACCAAGTTGTACACTTTCACGTGTGTGAATTGCACGGCCTGTGAATGCTATCTCCGCAAAGCTGTTTTGAAAAATCCCAACCCATAGGCAACAGACTGCCTATGGCCTTGCCCTGGCTTCCTGTGCCCTCTCCCTGCTTCTGTTACCCGTGTGGTCTCAGAGTTCCCATAATGACAACTATCCTGGAAGCAAAAGAGCGTTGCCTTTCCTTTTTTAGAGCATGCTGATTTTTCTGATCACCCTCCTTTGTTTCCGTATCTGTCGGATATACATTCGAAGGATTTAAGGAAATTTGTACACCACCACCACCCAACCGCCATCTGTTCTCATGATTTGCAGGCTACTCTGGGAATCGTTAGAAGTGGGGGGAAGACATCACTTCCCCATTATGTTGAACTTCCTCCTCGGTATCTGCAGGGGAGACAAAGAATAACACACCCAACTGAGTTTATTTTCTCACAAAATTGAGATGTTACCCCTGGTGAGCTCCAGTGAAAACCCTCCCTGAGCCTGCTTTCTTGTGCAGGGAAAGGGGAAATCCATAGCACCTGTTGAGCTTCTTGGGTAAAGGAGAGAAGATGACGTCTATAAATCACTTATCCTGTGGATCAGAGATCTACTTATTATAATTGCTGTGGCCGCATGACAATTGATTGGAGTGTATATATTCTGAAGTTCAATCTTTTTGTCTCCCTGAGGACCTCTTGCCCAGTGGATACCCCAGGAATCACCACCTTCTTGTGGAAGCCCCCCCTTCCCCTTTCTTGAAGTGCCTGCCATTCCAGCTTGACCCAGCCTTCAGATAAACAGCAGGTTGCATGAGACCGAGGTCACTCTGGTAGCCTGGTGGGGTGGCCTGGAGGGCCGGAGCCTGAGACTGGCCGCCTCGCCTAGATTTTGCAGACCCGTGACCATGTGGTGGCCAGAGCTGGTTGTTTCTCTAACCCTTTCCTCTCTACGTGATGGTAGTGATTCCCAGAAACTCAAACCCAGGGCTCGTGGAGCATATGGCCCACAGGTGTGTGCGGCTTATGCCCGGAGGTGTCCGCTTTCCAAGTGCAGTCAGGCTTCACTTATTATCCTGGTTTCTGTGACTCCTCAGGACAGTTGAGCACACACTTCTGCCCCACACCAGCCAGAACTGAGAGGCAGGCACCCCATTCAAAGGGAGACAGCCCCTTGTCCACTCCCCAGTCTCTCCCTGTCTTCCTGACCCACTTACAGCACCTGTCTCGTGTCTGGGTGCACCTGAGTTTATGATCCCCAGCTCAGCCGCCGCGATCCACGGGAATGAGAGGTCATCGTAGAAGCCATATGGATCAGCTTCGCGGGTGTCCTGGAAACCCCCATTCATGAAGCCAGGCTCACGTTATGTTGTCTAGAAGCACCCAGGAATGGGAGCCCCCCAGGTCCGGAAACTGGCTTACAAGGTCATTCATAGGTGTAGGAGGGTAAGAGATACAGCTTCTAGAACACAGACAGTGTGCTCCTTCTTTCCAAGCCGAACACAAAGACATGGTTACAGCAGACCACGAAGGGAGGTGTCGGGAGCTGCATTGGGCGTTCTTGTCTTCAATGCAAACACGTCCGAAGACGGCTCGCCCCGCAGCTGCACAGACCCCTGCGGGCCGCGGGCCCCCAGCTCCGAGGTCCTCTCCTCGCTGCTCCACACGTACCTCAGCTCCTCTTTTAAATCCTCTAAGCGACGCACAAATGAGGTTTATGCACCATTAACATTAGGTCAGTTTTTCAAAGTCTCAGGAAGCATTTGGAAGCACTTAATTATTTGGCTTCGCTGGAAACAGATTGTAGGTCGGTGTGATTAGGCAGCTGCTTGAGGTGAAATGCTGCACAAAGCTGGACAAGACCTTCTGGGGGAGGGAGAAGCTCATGTCTGTCCCCCTCCCACCCTGGCAATGTCACAATCACTTCTAAGCAAGACCTGTTTGCACGTCCCAAGCCCCTCTCTCCTCATAGTTTGCAAATCTACCTTGTACATGGACAGAGGACATCCCTGAGTAAGTGGATTGATAGGTTAAGAGGAAGCGCCTCTTAAATTTGTTCACTTCTGTTTGAAAATTTCTTCTAAAATTATGTAGTAGGAGGAGTTTGTTTTGTAATCATTTTGTATTAAGAAGAATTTAAATAAGAGCTGATTAGCATGATTCCTGTTGTGCTGATTCTGGGGTACAGGTGGGCTTAGGTGTTGACCCTCCCCTATGATTTCTCAAGGTTCTTGGAGCAGACAATGGCCAGAGGCCAGCATAGGGAATGAGTGACATCCTTGCTTTGTCCCAGCCCTATCACCACCAGGCTGTGGAGCTTGGGTGACTCAGTTTCCTCCCAGGAGCCTCACACTGTTTATTTATAAAATGAAT
Source organism: Craseonycteris thonglongyai (assembly GCA_004027555.1). Classification (NCBI taxonomy): domain Eukaryota; kingdom Metazoa; phylum Chordata; class Mammalia; order Chiroptera; family Craseonycteridae; genus Craseonycteris; species Craseonycteris thonglongyai. The sequence continues at coordinate 17,363 of PVKE010002549.1, read as the reverse complement.
AAACTGGCCTGGATCTCAGATTCCCTTTCTAGCCCTGCCATCCTGTGATGGTGTATAAAAAGGATCCCATAGACACAAACAGCATAGGAAATCAGGCTACGATAAGACTTGCAGTTCAAGGTGGCTGGTGGAGCACATCTTGGCAGAGGAAATATTAAGAGCAAGAATAAATCAACAGCATGGCTGGCAACTGGAGAATGTTACCATCAGCAGGCCAGAAATGTTGAAAAATGGAAGGAAGAGATCAAATGCATGGCATCGGATTAATGGGGAGTGCTTAACAGCCTTCAGGAAATGAGAACCCCAAGTGGATAAAAGAGGAGACAATTGTAAAACTGAGTTCTCCCAACAGAACCCTGGGAAACAATCAAAATCATACACAGTCGTCTGGGAGAAGCAATGGTCTACGGGTAATAAATCAGAGAGCAACAAAATGATTGTCCAACTGCTCATTCCAAAGAGAGGCTGGCTGGAGCACTCACGACCAGGTTTTCTGTGAAGTCTGCTGTCTCCATAAATTCGAGACTAGAGGGTAGGTGGCTAGAGGGAAAAATGGGTCACTGTCCTGAGTCACCTCTGCTGAACACAAGCGTTGAACATACACACTCATCGTCAGTTCATGGAAGAGAAGCCTTCACGGATGTACCTCATCTCCACCCAAAGCAGCCACACTCACTACCTGCAGAATAGTGACTGTCACATTTGGAGGACAGCCATTTTCACTGCCCCAGCTATTCATCGTGTCCAGTGCCGCACAGTAGGACAGGCTGTGGGGTTAGCAATGCTCCGTCACTCTCTGCTGTCACACTGAGAGCCTCGGGTCACATGCGGCTACTGAGCACTTGAGATGCAGCTCATGCAACTGATGAACTGAATTTTCATTTCATTTTCATTTATCGAAATAGAAATGAAAATAACCACATGCAGTGAGAGGTTAACGTGTGGCTATATGTAGCTGTTATATTGGACAGCACGTTCTCCTTTACAAACACAGCTCACCACATTTCCAAATATTTGAGGGAACTAAATACCCTAAAAGAGAGACATAGAACTGATCAGACTGATACCCTAAATCCTCGCCAAAGTTTACACAGGGAGCAGAAGATGACTGCAAAGAATGGACATTAGCACCCTCAGGTCTGAGAGGATGTGCCATCCATACAAAAACCCAGGGTGATTTATAAGAACACTTTAAGAATACAAAATAAGTTTTTGGAAATTAAAATGTGGTTCATATGCTATCACATTAGAACTAAAAAGAAGGGCTGAATGGTAGGACTGACCATTAAACAACAGGATCGATTTAGTCAGCTGGGGTATCAGCTAAAGCATTCTCCCAACCCACAGAGCAATGACATAAAAATTATAACAGCGAAGTTAGCATGTGAACTATGGATCCAAGAGATTCGATATTCAGCAAAGAATGGTCTTAGAAAGAAGAAATAAGCATCATGGAATGGAGGAAAGAGCTGAAGAAATCATAGGGGCAAAAAGCCAAATAATTGCTAATAATGCAGGTGTAAATTTCAAGGTGATTATCAGATACGAGTTAATAAAATAGAAGAGGCATGCCATGGAATGAAATATATAAAACCTATGCATGTCTATAAGAAAATGTTAATCTTAGACCAAAACTCTACATCCCAAGACCTGGGAGATGCAGAGTAGCAGGTAGAAGAAATGAAAGTATACCCTTAGCTACTGATTACTTTTTGACATTGCTAAGAAAATAGGATTTTTAATGTATTTCTCTGTGTAAAAATACATAGAAATTAAAATACAGGTATAAAAAAGGGAAGGCAGAATTCTATTTCACTGGAGAAATAAAAGCAGGTAAGAATATTTGCTCAATTAGCTAGCCTCTGGGAAGGAAAACATTCAGGAAAAGATGAAAAGTAAACACCATAAATTAAGATGACAGAAATAAAAGCAAACATACAGTGATTACAATAAATATGCATAATTTAATTTTGCCTATTAAAAGATAAACACTATTAGAATTTTTTAAAAGGAACCTTAACTATATGTTGCTTAGGAAACCTTAAAGACAATAATTTCAAAGGTTAGAGAAAGCTATAAATATTGAGTTAGGTTGGCAACTAAAGGTTACATACCCCACTGTTTTTTATTTTTGCTCTATTAATATACTCTTATTTTATAAAATGTTCACCTTAGGTCAGTAGCAAAATTATTATGAAAATTTCACTCTTGTGAAAAATAAATCTCCAAGTCTCATCTCAGGGATAGTTGAGGTAGAATGATAAGAAATCAAGCCCCTGTCAATAGTTAAAAAAAACAGTAAAACCTACTAAATTCATATTATATTCCAGGGCCACAATCACATTTAACCCAGTTTCTCACACTATCATATATATGTATATATGCATATATATGTATATATACATACACATTATAAATTTGGATTACAAAAGTCAAACTTAGTAGTTGGAAGAAATTTAAATGATTGAAAGATATGGAAAACACGTAAGTCCTAACACACACACTCATATTCGTGCACACACATACCACTACCAGTTAGCTCTTCAGTTATTGAAATGATGTGGAGAACCAGAACATTGCAAATACTCATGTTCCTTTCTAGAAAGACTTTTTAAATTTTATTTTATTTTTTTGATGCATCTACTCTGATCCATCTATTTGTCCAAGGGTCTGGGTTCAGAATGTTCTGCCCGTCTCTTACAAAAACCCGTGCTTAAAACCATAATTCAGTAAAATGCCCTAGAATGATAAAGCTGACATACCTGCTTCATCTAACAACCTCATAGATGAGGAAACCTAGAGTCAGAGGGATACAGAGGCTTGCCCACGGACACACTGCTGGTTGGTGGTGGAGTTGGGACTAGACACCAAGGGCAAAACTCTTCCATTTGTTTGTTTCACGTGATTGGAAACCCAGTCATTGGGAAACCCAAAGCCAATCATTGGATTTGATTTCTATAAATAAGAAGTTGAGGATCAGAATGAGGTTGAGGTGAGACTTGACCCAGGTGTTCAATTTCATGTCATTAGAAGGAAGTCCCACTCTGTGAGATGCTTTCTTCCGTATTGGCTTCATTCTCAGGCTCTCCAAGCTCAACTCCAAATTCAAGGCTAGCTGTAAAGAGCCTGGACTTCTAATCCTTAGCATCAAAAGTATCTTTGTGTCTCATTGGCTCACCTTGAATCATGTGACCATTTCTGCACCAATCGCTGTAACCACAGCCATGTATGTGCTGATGGAGCGGGTCTGAGTCACACGTCTAGGCCTAGATCAGGGTTCAGCTCCTCCCAGAGCCCATGGGCTAAGGATCAGAGAAGGTTCTTACCTGGAGGGAAATCTGGGTACCCTAAATAGGAAAGAGACGAATGTGTGCTGAATGGCCAAGTCCAGTCTCCTTCCTCCCAGCTCAGTCAGTTCACGTTGCTCAATCATTGAAACGTGTTCATTTCTCCACTCAAGGAAGCAACTGTTACTAAACCCAGCCATCCTGTGTCAGGGGGTAGGGACAACCAGACAGGATAACTTGGGCTCTTTGTTGTTGTTGTTTTTGGAATGTTGCCTGAAGGGCAGTATTGAAGGATGACCTTAGCAAAGCCATCGTTCCGTGTTCTGTCATCATCTGTTGCCAATTCCAAATCGGCAAGAGCAGAAACTGTCAGGTGTGACACGTCCTTTGATGAATTGGAGTCTTCCCGGTTGCCAAGCACTGACCTTGTTCCCGTCATTGATTGCAAAAAATCAATGGAGAATATGGAACCCGAGATCATAATATTCTCCACTCTTTATACTTTCCAAATTGGCTAGCAGATTCTCAAAGTCAGACAAATGCTGCTGGGGAAACATTTAAGTTCGGTCTTGCCGTGAACTTGCGGAAGGGATGCAGAGGGTCTCAGCCCCTCTTGGACTTGGGTTCGTATTATAGGACCCCCAGAGTTCGTGACTTCTCAAAACCAATCCAAACCAATGGTGTCTCTCTTGTGGAGAAAGCCCCCCCCCCCCCACCATTGCATTTCTTAGAGAACTTATTCCTCCTTGACTCCAAGCCTGTATGTGTTTTGCATAAACTTCAAAGTATAGCATCTTGCCTATAGGACAAATGATGAGCCATGACCAGACTGTCAATATTTCTATTTCTCCTGCTCAGTGACTGGCCCCAAGCTGGACCAGTCAGAACCTCCGTTAGAATTATTGTGTGGAAAGCTGGTAGGAAGTTATTTTTCCTTTAGATTTGAGGTTATAAATATCTGATCCCATAGCTGTTGGTGATTATAGGGAGCAGGCCGTAGGAAAAAATGTGTGCAGGGAGGGATGGGGGTGAAAGAAAAAAGTGTCCTATAAAACATCTAGTAAGACATTGGCAATACTGTACATATGCAGTTTCTTATTCATAAGCCTTATTAGTTTTCACGCTAATTCTGACAATAGGTTTAGGTTCAGTCATTGGGGACTAGAAGAGCCAAACCAGACTTTTTCCTTCTTTAGCTAAAGAAGCTGCCAGCCACTCTTGTTCTACTGGGGACAGAAGGTCAATTTAGAGCAGATGTTCACACACTTTTTTTTTTTTTTTTTACGATTTTTATTGTTTTTTGACAGAGAGAGAGACAGGTAGAGACAGAAAGAAGGGTGAGGGCCCAGAGCAGTCTCCATAGTTGACATTACTTTTCCATATAGTGTCACTCCACAGGTGGGCGCCGGGCTGCGCAGGGCAGGAACTGGGCCGGGAGCCTCCTGCATAGGCCCCGGCAAGACCTGAACTGGGGGCCACACCCCAGCTCAGCACATGGGTCCACAGGGGCCGGGATTCGATCCTCAGGCTCCGGGGCTGCAAAGTGAGTGCTTAACCCGCTGAGCCATCCCAGCTTCCCCCACTCTCTTTTTAATATGCAGATATAAGACACACATCTCCAGATTTGAGAACTATTATGAAGAGGACTTTGGTTTGACTGAGAGAAGCTACCCTGTTTCCCCGAAAATAAGACAGAGTCTTATATTAATTTTTGCTCCCAAAGATGCACTAGGTCTTATTTTCAGGGGAGGTCTTATTTTTCCATGAAGAAGAATACGGTACACATTTATTATTGAACAAAAAAAAGGAAATTTATTACCTGTATACGGTACGGTAGTAGTTGTCATCACAAACCAGCATAACCAAACTGTGAATCCTACAGTATCAAGAATTTTTTGTTACTACCATTATTTCTATGTACAACAATCTATGGTGCATTTACTCATTTATTCAATGACAGTCATGTCATCATCTTCTGGAACATCATTGTAACAATCCAAACCCTGAATTTCCTGGTAAATTTCTTGTGACTCCATTTCTTTCAGAATCAGTGGGGGCCTTATTATCGGGGAGGTCTTACTTTTGGGGGAATGCCTTATATTTCAGCAAGAGGCAAAACTGTAAGTAGGTCTTATTTTCAGGGGATGTCTTACTTTCGGGGAAACACAGTACCTACACAGACCTACATACCTCTGCTTGTGTGTTTTCCTTACCGCAGACAATGCCAACTGTTCAAGTTGCAGTCCATTATCAAGACTTCAGAGTGCGTGGGCGACTTTTGTGATCCATAGAGTGCGTCCCACACAGGTTATTGGTTTTCTATTTGAATACCGTATTTTCCGGTGTATAAGACGACTGGGCGTATAAGACGACCCCCTAACTTTACAGTTAAAACATAGGTTTAGGCCTATATTCGCTGTATAAGACTACAGCCTCGGAAGTGGGGGGTAGTCTTATACAGCGAATATAGGCCTAAACCTATGTTTTAACTGTTAAATTAGGGGGTCGTCTTATACGCCCGGTCGTCTTATACGCCAGAAAATATGGTATGTACAGTAGGATCATTTGATGCTCGGGGCGCTCATGGCTACTGAGTTGATTGCTGTTTCTAGGAGTTTTCAGGAAATAATCTATAATGTAATAAAATAACTCATGGATTCATACTGATGCTTACAGTTCTTTTTTTTTTTTAAGATTTATTTTATTGTTTTGAGAGAAGGTGAGCAAGAGAGAGACAAAGAGAGACAGAGACAGAGAGAAGGGGGAGGGCCCAGAGCTGTCTCCATAGTTGCATGTCATTAGTAGTGACATGGTTTCATTCCACACAGGTGGGTGTGGGGCCACGCAGGGCAGGAACCAGACTGGGAGCCTCCCAAACCCTCATCTCCATCCCTACAATCACCAGCTGTGCTGCAGTTATATGGGATTTGCACACACCTCACGGTTGCAAGGCAAGCGCTCAACCTGCTGAGCTATCCCGGCATTCCCTTGGTGTGCACAGTTTTAAGTGAAGACTTGTGTAACCTCTTCTCTATTACATCAATTTGTTCTCTCTTCCATTCCAAGAATCCGGGTTTTTCAGGGGCACAAGGGGTGATAAAATGAGAATATAGCATAATTTCTCATCCATTTTATTCCATTTTAAACACATAACAGTCTCAGAAAACCAGTGCTATTACCACCTTCATGATGATTATTGACAACAGTAACAAATTTTGATACATGCTCTTCTCACCTCCTTCCTTTTTTTTTCTAAGTTGACTGAGATAAAACCTACATCTAACAAAGACTACCTGTTTTAGGCATACAGGTCTATGAATTTTGGCAAAATGTACTGTATCTACATTGCCAGAATTTATAGCTATTTTATGATATAGTCTTCCCTACATGGTCCCATTTTGCCTTAGTTTTATGTATCTCAGCAGCTATTTATTTAATGTAATGCTCATTAGCAGCCCTTATGCCACTGACTCTTTAGTTATTTGCATTGTCTACAACTCATTCCATAGTGGATTACTCAAAACAGGTTTGTGGGAACGAAAATTCTTGAGCTCTTGTGTTTTGACAGGGTCATCTTTGCTGGTTGTACTTAAAACATCAATTTTGCTACATATAAAAACCTTGGTGCTTTTTTCCTTGGTTATCTTAAATATATTAATTTTCTTCTGACATAAAGTCTAACTTTCAGTGCCTTAATAATGATAATATAATTTTACTCTTAAAAGTCTCATGCTCGTTTTTTTTGCTAGATGCTGAAGTTCTTAAGTCCCAGATCTTCCTAGCATATGTCTTGATATTGATCACTTTGGATCAATGTTCTTGTGTATGCATTAAGCACTTTCAAAATGTAGTTTTAAATTATTATTTTTTAGTTTCAGGCATGTTTTCTGGAAATGCAGTTTTTAACATTCTGTTCTCTTGCTTTGGTTTTCATCGTCAGAAATTCCTATTATCCATATATTCAATCTTCTTTGCCTGTTCTCAATACTGGTCACTCAATCCTTGTGCTTCTTCTGAAATTTATTTTGTTTTTAAAAATTGTAGTGAACTATATATAACAAAATTGAACATTTTAGCCATTTTCAAGTACACAGTTCAGTGTAATTCGGTACATTCACATTGTGTTGCAACCATCACCACCAGCCATCTCTAGAACTTTCTATTATTTTGCAGAACTGAAACTCTATGCTCATTAATGAATAATTCCTCATTCTTTCCTCCCCCCAGCCTCCTGGCAACCACCACCTACTTTCTGTCTCTGAATTTGACTCCTCTCAGTACCTCATATGAGTGGAATGCTGCACTATTTGTCCTTTTTCACTGCTTTATTTCACTTAACATATTGTCTTCAAGTTTCATTCATGTGTCAGAACTTCCTTCCTTTTGACGGCTAAATAATATTCCATTGTGTGTATGCACCACATTTTGCTTATCCGCTCCTCCATCTATGGACTTGATGGCTGTTGTGAATAATGATGCTGTGATCACCCGAGTGTACACGTATCTGTGTGCTCCATTTCCTATTGGCTTTCGAACTTTCCCTCCTTTTCACCTGTTCCTTTAAGACATCATACCTTTTTCTTTTTTTAAGATGTATTTTATTGTTTGAGAGAAGGTGAGAGAGAGAGAGAGAGAGAGAGAGAGGGAAGGGGAGGGCCCAGAGCCGTCTCCATAGTTGCACGTCATCAGTTGTGTCATGGTTTCATTCCACACGGGTGGACGTGGGGCCTCCTGCCTGGAAGAAGAGCGCCTTTGCTGCCATCGCAGCGGTTAGCAGTTGTGCACAGTGCAGCACACGGGGTTGCCGGGCCGGGGCTGGGATTCGATCCCGGACCTCGTGGTTGCCAGGCGAGCGCTCAGCCTGCTGAGGGCACCCTCAGGAATCGTTTCTGCAGCTTCTCGCTGCCTCTAATGCTGCTCTCTCTTTTTCTCGAGTGCACTGGGCCCGCAGCTCACTGCCTCGTCCTCCCCCACAGACATCAGCCCCCTGCGGGTCTCACACCTGTCAGCGGCCTGCCCTTCCCCTCTGGCATGTTGGGGTGAGCAGGGCTCTCTCGTTCCCTAGAGTGTTTTCAAATGCTGTCTGTGTGTCTAGCTTTCCCGTCTGGTTGCTCTGTGTTTGCGTGGGGATTGAAAAATGGAGCTGCCACCAGTGCGGTCTTTGAAGCCTCCCCCAGGGTTGTATTTCTTCTTCCCCCTTTCTGTGCAGCGTGCCTTATTTCCTGGGTTCTCACACATGTATTACTGTGCATTGCTCATTTTTTAAAAATTCACTTGCCGTGATCCCTTGAGGATCGGGGACAGGTGTGTGTGTGTGTGGGGGGGGGTAGCGTTTTTATGTACCTCACACCAGGGCACACCATCTGTGAACGCGGACAGCAATGCACAGCTTGGAGCTGTTTGGACCCTGTGGGTGGTTCAGGTGAGGCTATAGCCCCGTGGCTACGGCTTTTTCCAGAAGGGATTTTTCTCTCTGCTCTGCTCAGCGCTGACAGTTTTTCTTGCGGACTCTAGGTTGGGGCCCACATAGGTGCAGTGGATCTATCTTGGTTTCATCCTTCCACTGGTAATACAGCTTTTCGGGTCCCCAATTTGGTGGGGTCTTGCATCTGACTTCCCACTCCGGGAAGGGCCTGTGCCTCATATTTACTCCCCAGTGCCCCATGAGGTTATGGAACCCGAAGCCGAAGGTCAGTGGGTTTGGAAAATGCTTTCGGCACCAACTATAAACAGCTCAATGCTTAGATTTCTGCTGGCAATTCTTTACATCAGCCTTTTGTTGTTGCTGTTGTGAAATGAAAATTCCCAAATGATCTTTTTCTGTGTAGAAATATTGTCACTCTGGGCGGCTGTAAGAGTTGCTCTTCTTTTAACTAGATCTCAGGCATGCATAGTAAGGTTGGCGTGTTCAGGGCCTCTAACAGAGTTCAATCTTACAACCCAGACCAAATCATGCCTTATCGCCCACAATACAGGCCCTACCGACAGAAGACGCACCTCAGTTTTCCTGGTCACTATTTCACGGGAAGGTCACAGTATCTGGAATCTGATGGCTTCGGTTTCAAGCTTGGCTCCATTACTGACAGTGTTATGGCCCAGAGCATGTCATTGAACCTCTCAAATCCACTCCCCTCACCTTCAAAGGGGACCCACATAGTAGAGGCTTTATTGACGTGCCCTGAGAATTGTATGCGATACCGTATTTAATGTAGTGCCTGGCACATGCATAAGCAAGCCTCCAGTGAAAATTACCCGCCATACTCTGCCCAGAGTGCAAGGTTTTGTGACATTTTTCTGTCACTTTTCTCTCCTTGTTGAGCTGTACCCCAATCCGTCCCCCCATTTCCTGACCCAGAGTGAGATTGCTTTTCTTCATCACACTCAGTTCTTGCCATGAGTGCTGGGTCACAGTTTTAGGGGTTGAGAGGGGAAAACTGTTTGGAAACACAAGGGCAAAGAATCATCCAAGTAAACGGAGAAGGTGCCTGATGGAGCAGAATAAACCAGAGACGAGGTCCTTCTGTACCCATAAAAATGGTGATGGTGCTCAGCACAGTGGAGAAAGATGTAACAGACGTGAGGACAGAGGATCAAGACAGACGTGGGAAAGCATTTGGGACAGTGTGTCACGATGCGACTAACAGTGGAGTGTTTGGGTAATGAAGTCTCATGTTTGCCCGCTATTGATTGAGCGCATTCTGCAAACAGTCAGGTTGAGTGGACTCTGGGAACTGACCCCCGCATTCCATCTGTGTTTTCAGAGTTGCTGAAGTTTGCTTTCGGCTGCTCTCTGCCCTTTGGTTTGCCTCACACCTTAGTTCTTACTATCAAGAGACCTGGAGCCCTTGAGGTAACACAGCTGTGACCACCCCCAAAGGACCCCACACACCTATCTTAGCTCCCTCCCCTGCTCCCCCATCTAAACTCACCTCTCTTGTGATCGGATCGTTCTCAGCTTTCTCTGCCCTGTTACTGGACAAGCAAATCCTTTCTGAAATGTGGCGTGCTGATGGACTCACGTCTTCTTCATCCTAGAAACACCGTAATGAGGGTTTTCTGGAAAGCTGGTTGCTTCCGCCCAGGGGTGGCATGTGGAAGCCAACTCCAAGCTCATGGTGCTGGGGACAGTGCTCAGAAACAGTCACCCACCCGTGGCTGCTGGGAATGTCAATGGGGAGAGCCAGTCTGGGGAGCACTTTGGCAATTTCATAAAACACTGAACACGCAACTTACCTTACAACCCGGCAAGAGCGCGCCTGGAGCTTGATTCCAAAGAAATGAAAATTGACGTTGACACGTCAATAAACACACAGATGTTTATCGCACTTCCATTCAGAACAGCCAGAAACTGAGCACAGCCCAGATGTCCTTCAGTGGACCCATAGGTGACACAGACGGTGGCACGTCTGGGCCGTAGGATACGACTCAGCACTAAAAAGCAATGAGCAATTGATTCACGCCCCAGCCTGGGTGAGTCTCCGGAGAATCATGCGGGTGAAAGAAATGAAACTCTGAAGGTTACACACTGGGAGACTCCATTTATATAACATTCATGAAACGGCAAACTTAAGAACATGGGGACAGAGGAGAGGCAGCCAGGGGTTAAGGAGGGGTCAGGGCAGGAAGGGAGAGGGCGTGGCTGGAAAAAGGGCAATAAGACAGAGGCTTCTGGTGATGGGAAGGTTCTGTATCTGGGTAGTTTTGCCAAAGCCTTTACCCACTGGGGGGAAATCGCGTAAAGGGCACGTGGGGTTTCTCTCTCTTATTTCTCATAACTGCATGTGAGCCTAAAATTATCTGAAACTAAAAAGTGTCAATGGAAAAAAATGCTAATATACATTGAGTCCTGGGAGCAGTGTCTGGCTCCAGGCCAGAGCTATTAAACATTTGCTATTGTTAGTAGTGATGGCATATTAATTTGTCAGCTCTGCCGGGCTCCAAGCCCATAGACGATCGGAAGTGAAATAATCTCCACTCGTGTGGGATGAAGATAAGGAAAGTGGTCAGGTGGGCTGGCCCCTGTGGAAGTGCCAAGAGGAACCCCCCCTAATTTCCTTGAACATCTCCACCTGCGGGTCAGGAGAGCTCACCTCGTCTGTTCTGCTCCTTCTTGGTCTTCAGAGGGCTCTGCATAACACCACAGACCAATCTGGCCTTTCTAGAAGGTCATAGCATAGATTTCTAAGGACCCAGGATCTGCTGTTTGAGTCCTGTGACTACAGGGCTCAGCCAGCCTTGGAGGAAGAAACCTCCTTCAGTTCGTTCTAGAAGTAAACAGAGTCCAAAGCTGCATTTGCTTCCACCTGTACTTAGACGATGCAGACGGCTTAGACCCGCGTGTGGAGAAGAAAGAAGTCTCTATATTCCAATTTTCCCACCGTTGTCCTAGTATTTTTGTAATTGGGAAAAGAGTGATACAATACAATGTTTAATGTAAGGGAGGAAATAAATAGCTGCCTCCCCTCCAAGCAACAGGACAGTCGATTTGTGCGTTCATCGAAATCCCACGTCCTGCCTCGCTGCTCGCTCCCTCGCTCTTCACAGTGTGTTGAGAGCCGGGCTGTGGAATGAGGTGAATCACTCCAGAGGGACGTGGCTGCAGAAAAGGCACTGAAGGAGGATGGAGTACTCTTGGGGTCCACGATTCATTGGTGGCCTCAGCCACTCACGCTGCCCGGGTTCAGGGTTGCCCTTGTCCAGGGGCAGGACGGGCTGCCTCCCACTCTGCTCCGATGCTACCGTTTGTCCTTTCCCCGGCTGAAGCCGTACTTGCATGTTCGTTGAGTTTTGTGAACATAGAATGACACAAGGGTGCTTGTGGGCACTATGGATTCTCATACTAAGAGGTCTTTTCTTTTTAAAGATTTATTTGATTGTTTTTGATAGAGACAGAGAGACAGAGACAGAGAGAGACAGAGAGAAGGGGGAGGGCCCAGAGCAGTCTCCATAGCTGCACATCATCAGCTTTCAACATGGTTTCATTCCACACAGGTGGATGGGAGCCACGTAAGGTGGGAGCTGGGCTGGGGGCCTCCCGCCATGGGAGACACGCCCCCTGGAGCCAGGGATTGAACTGGGGGGCAAGAACCAAACTGGGGGCCGCCCACATGGGAAGCACACCTAAGTTCAGCACATGGGTCCACACGGGCTTGGCTGGGATTCAACCCTCGGTCCCCGGGGCTGCAAAGCAAGCGCTCACCTGCTGAGCCCTCCTGGCTTCCCCAGGAGATCTTGGCTTAGGAGAGCAAGGCTGCTGCCAGGAGTCTTTTTAGCACCTGAGGAAGTTCGGCTGCAAATTCTACTTGGCTTCGGATGGGGAGCTGGTGGGGGAGTTGGGAGGAAAGACTTGGTGCCTCCTCATTTATCCCCAGAACTGTCACCGTGGGCACCATTTTACAGGCGCACAAACTGAGACCCAGAGAGCTGAAGCCAATGGCAGAGCCAGTTCTGACCCAGACCCGCCAGACTGCGCGGCCCGCCCTCTGGACCAATGTCTGAACAGCCATTTCCAGACGCAAGTCTGCCAGCTGGTGCCACCGTGGTCACTGCGGGCTTCCACTGACATCCCATCCCCAGACCCGTCACCGAATCAGAACCTGAACGTAGGGTCCAGAATCTCAATTTTTCAAAAGACTTTATTTTATTGTTTGAAAGAAGGTGAGAGAGAGAGAATGAGAGAGAGAGAGAGAGGACGGCCCAGAGCCGTCTCCATAGCTGCACATCATCAGTTGTGACGTGGTTTTATCCCACACGGGTGGATGTGGGGACCACGTGGGGCGAGAACCAAACTGGGGGCCTCCCACCTGGGAGGCGAGAACCTTCGCCACCATCCCGGCAGCTACCAGCTGCACTGCAGCCTACGGGGTCTGCCCAGACCGGGGCTGGAAACCGAACCCCAGATCTCACGACTGTGAGGCATGCGCTCAACCGCAGAATCGTCCTGGCATCCCCTGGAAGCTGAACTCCTAACAAGTGCCCCCATTGGTGTCTGATGTGCCGGCAGGCTTGCACCCCAATTTCTATACGCAGGGCTGTTGTTCAGCAGGTGCGCATGGGCACGGTTGTCTAACTGGTTAAACCTCGGAACACGTGCATTCTGACTGGCACATCTCTGCTGTCCCAAGTCTCTGGGGCCCCCTCTACCCCCTGCACCTCCCAGCCCCTCACCCGGGACTTCTTGCAGTCCAGCGAAGGGAGGGCTGTGGCCCAGCTCACACAGGGCTGCCAGGGGTCTGCCCCAGCACTGAAGCCATTGCACGTTATGATTTGGGGGTGCTCACACATACCCGTGATCAGAGTTTGAGTATGACCTTGAATATGAAGACATCTCCCACCTGAGGTCCCCTAAGACAGGAGAGATGCCTGACTTACACATGTCTACATGCCAATGGGCCCTCTACGTAATTAAATGCTCATCCAATGTCATGTCTTCAAAATCAAAACTGTGTGATTTTTGTTCTCACGTGTGTTGTAAAGGGGGGCCCGTACAGAAGGGGAGACGGTGGGGGCAGGACCCAGAGCTGCCATCTGGGGACTGGGCCTCAGGGCAGACCTGAGCAGCCAGGACAGAAGAAGGGCCCCCACGTCTTGGGGAGGCTGGGGTGGCTCAGTGGGTTGGGCTCTGACTTTGCAGCCCTGGGGACTGAGGATCGAATCCCGGCCCCGGCCCGTGTGGACCCTTATGCTGAACTGGGGAGTGCCTCCAGTTCAGTTCTCACCGGGGCGAGACCCCAGCCCAGTTCCTGCCCTGTGCAGCCCCGTGCCCACCTGTGGAATGAAACTATGTGGAAAAACCAATGATGTGCAACTATGGAGACTGTTCTGGGCCCTCCCCCTTCTCTCTGTCTCTGTATCTCTCTCTCTCTCTCTCTCTCTCTCTCTCTGTCAAAAACAATAAAAAATAAATCTTTAAAAGAAGAAGGGCCCCAAACTTGGAGGTGATATGGCTGAAAGAGAAAACGGGGCGCTCACCCTCCAAGAAACGTCTGTTCAGTGTTGGGTGAGTGAGCATAACAAGAGAATTGCAATGAGGCTCATTTTTCTCGTCATCTAAAGAGAAGAAGGGACCTGTGGGCAGAGGTATGTCAGTTTTGATCCTGTTGTAGCCGCGGCATGTGGAAAAGACATTAAATTCTCAGGAAGAAACCCATTCAGCCAAATAAACGTCACAGTAGCCAAACATTATTGGCTTCCTGACGTGCCCAGATAACTCTAGAGATAGTTATTTCCTTAGCTGAGAAGCCATGGCCAGGTATTTCCAATGGAAATGAGTTTCGCAACCTCTAACATGTTTGAGAAAAAGAAATATTTTGACACTCCATTCCAATAATAGATAATGCAGAATAATCTCCCGGGCAAATCAGCAAGGTGGAACAATTTGCTTCATCACAGAAAGGCCGTTTCTCCCCCCTCCACCCCAACCCTCTCTTTCTGGAATGTCTATATCATCTCCCACGCTGCCCTTGCTGCTTCAGAAAAGTAATAAGAAATTTAGGGTAATACGCTGTAAACGTGTTTGTAGCTGAGTCTCTCTTCTGCATCACCGACGTGGCCACCAGCCTCCTTGGCGCTGGGTCAGGTTCACTGACCAGGGTGTTACGACAGACTCTATGGATGTGTAACTCATTAACCCCTGATTACGGCAGAATGAGGTTTATAATCGAGGAGAGTATGCCAAGGCTGCACTTGGGAGTTGCAGAGAAAAAAGAAAAAGTAAAACTGTAACCACGCCAGCTCAGGGCATGAGAAAGAAATCGGCAGAATGCAAACCAGAGGACCAGACGGTTCTCTGCCTCTCAGCTCCGGCACTTCCAAGTTGAGGTCTGCTTGGAAAATCAGTTCTGCAACGTGGCCCATCAGGGCCAATCCCTGACCATCCGGGAGCTCCCTGGTCTGACAAGGAATGCATTGTCGATTCTTTTTTTTTTTTTTTTAAGATTTACTTGATTGTTCTTGCTAGAGGCAGAGAAAGACAGAGAGAGAGAGAGACAGAGAGAAGGGGGAGGGCCCAGAGCAGCCTCCGTAGTTGAACTTCATCTGTTTTCAACATGGTTTCGTTCCACACAGGTGGGCGGGGGCCACGCAGGACAGAACTGGCTGAGGGCCTCTGGCATGGGAGGCATGTGCCCTTGAGCCAGGGGCCAAACAGCGGGGGCAAGAACTGAACTGGGGCCCCCCTACATCGGAAGTGCACCCCAGTTCAGCATATGGGTCCAAACGGGCTGGGTCCAGGATTTGATCCTTGATTGCCAGGGCTGCAAAGTGAGCGCTTAACCTACTGAGCCCTCCTGTCTTCCCTGCATTGTTGATTCTTTTCCTTAGAGGCGACTCCCAAGGCAGCCATTAGCCCCCAAGGAAAAGCAGCATCAGTGGAGAAGGGTCATTGACACCTAAGGTCGCTGCTTCCGTGTTTCCATCACCACTCCTCCGTGGCAAAACTGCAGGGCACAGCCCTTTGGGGCACAGCTGGCTTTCTATGTCGTCCCCCCCAAACGTGCCCAGTGTATGCATGTGTTTTCCACCGCAGGGGGTTGTTGGTGGAGAGCAAAGCCACGGGGTTTGCTGATGCCTTAGAAATAACTTGAAGAGGTTTCTCAATAAGGAATTGTCCCTATGTGTCCCGGGACACTGATGAGGGAGCCATCAGCCTAAAGACCAACAGCTAAAGAACAGACGTTAGCTATTTGCTAAAGGTTTCAAAGATACACATAGCAGGCTGCCAAAAAGTGTACACACATTTTAAGAGATGTTATCTGTGTATGACTTTTCGAAATTGAATTACGTTAGCCATGTGTAGTATGACGTCCACTCAAAAGGGACAATCAAAGAAAATGGCAGAAGCACGACTGTCATTCAAGAAGCGCAAGACCATTTGGAAGTGGGATTTGAAATCTGAGAACGTCGTGGAAGTACGACGACAATGAAGGTGTGAGTGTGCAACAGAACCTCCAACATGCCTAACAACTGCACGCATTTGTGATCAGTGTGAGGCGCGTGGTCAATGGAAACGGCACGGGCAGCGATCCAAGTAGACACTTGGGTCAACGTGGCTCCAGCAGGAGTTCGCCGTCATCAGAAGTGCCTGGACGCTGATGGTCACCACTTGGAGCACCTCTTGTCATTGCAGACGTGAAACGTGACTTGTATTCATCTTTTTTTTTTATTGGTACATATTGTGTGAGCTGGGCAAGCATCTGCATGTCTTTATCTGTCCATGGGGGGTAGGGCAGCAAGGACTAGGACAGCGGTAATGATTAAGTCACAGGAAGCACTCAACCAGAGCCTGGCAAAGAGCAAGCACTCTGTACGTTTTTCTCTATAATTATTATTATTACTGTTAACCCTCAGCTCCCTCAAGTAACTGCCTTCTACATTCAGCTCTCAATGTCTCACTCTGTGATTGGCACAAAGCACACGAACAGTCAACCAAGAGCTGATGGTCTGAGATGCAAGCGGTGGCTTCATGGTTTGGTGCCACGCTTCTCAAACTAGGGTGTCTACATCCCCGTCCAAAGAGGGCTGTCCAGAAAACATCCAGCCCTAAATGCCTGTATTTTTCATATCACACGGCTGGATACTTTCCGGACAGACCTCGTATCTGATTCTGTGTTAGCCATGGACTTAGTAGGGCACAACTTCCTATGCCCAAAAGCCGTGAAACATATATGGTGCAACTTCCCAATACTCAAAAGCTACCAGCAAATATGGTGCAACTTCACAGAATGTTCATGTGGCTTGAAATTAACTTATTAGGAACACTTATGTAGTGAAGTTCATCTTTTAAAATTCTTGTTAGCTTGAGGAGAATTTCTCATACGGAAGAAAATACCTGTGTTTAACCTTGTAGTAAGAAGTGAGGCCCCTGAGGTAAGGAGCCAAAACGAATATGAAAGATAAGAATATTTTTTATTTCTTTTTTTTTTTTTCTTTTTTTAATTTATTGTTAAATTTGATGAGGTTACATTGGTTGGTAACAATTAGACAGTTTACAGATGTACAAGTCCACCTCACATCATTCATGCATCGTATTATGTGCCCATCACTCAGTATCAGTTCCCCTTCCATCACCTTATATCT
>PVKE010002548.1:0-81669 GCA_004027555.1 Craseonycteris thonglongyai | reverse complement strand
AGAGACAGAGACAGCTAGAGAACCGAACTGTGGGAACTCCCCAGTTCAGCACGTGGGTCCTGCCTGGGCCGGAGCCGGGATTCGATCCTCGGTCCTCATGGCCTCAAAGCGAGCGCTCAACCCGCTGAGCCGTCCCGGCTTTCCCCTTGATTAAAATTCTTAACCTAGGGGAAGCCGGGATGGCTCAGTGGGTTAAGCGCTCACTTTGCAGCTTCGGGGACCGGGGATCAAATCCCAGCCCCGGCCCGTGTGGAACCATATGCTGAACTGGAAGCTCCCCCAGTTCAGTTCTCTCTCTCTCTCTCGCTCTCTCGCTCTCTCGCTCTCTCGCTCTGTCAAAAATAAATAAATAAATAAAAATATATTAAAAAAAAAAAATTCTTAACCTGTCCACAGCTGACATTGTTTGGGCTCATAATTGCAAACTCATACCTGTTTGCCTACATTTATTGAATACAGAGATGATTTGGCTTAAAAAGTGAGAGAATCTCGGGAAACTGGGATGGCTCAGCAGGTTAAGCACTTGCTTTGCTGCCCCAAAGACTGAGGAGGATCAAATCCCGGCTCTGGTCCAGGTGAACCCATATGCTGAACTGGGGTGTGCCCCCAGTTCAGTTCTTGCCGGGGCCTATGCGGGAGGCTCCCAGCCCAGTTCCTGCCCTGTGCAGCCTTGCGCCCACCTGTGGAGTGAAACTATATGGAAAACCAATGCTGTCAACTGTGGAGTCTGCTCTGGGCCCTCCCCCTTCTCTCTCTCTTTCTCTCTGTCTGCCTCTCTGTCAAAAACAATAAAAATAAATCTTTAAAAAAGTGAGAAAATCTCTTTCCAGGCCCTTCCGCATCTGAAGGAGTGTTTCTTGCTTTCCTTTTTCTAGCATTGAACTCACTGTTTTCCTTAGATGGGAGACATCACTATGAGGCCCGTTATTGGTTATCTTAAGTGTCACCCTGCTTATAAAGAAACATTAGTTATTAGTTGGCTTTCTTTTATATTATTTCACAGCTATTTTCAGAGCCTATTGATGATTGTTATTAAAAGTTCATTAAAATGAACCATGGAAAAGTCTTGGTATCCAGAATGCTCAAATTAGTCATAACTAAATTGTAGCTTAGGGGTGCCGGGGATGGCTCAGCGGGTTGAGTGCTCACTTTGCAGCCCTGGGATCCAAGGATCGGGCCCCTGCCCCAACCCGTGCGGACCCATGTGCTGTACTGGGGTGTTCCCCCAGTTCAGTTCTCAACGAGACAAGCCTCCCACTCGGGAGGCCCCCAGCTGGAGGCCCTGCACAGCCCCGCATACACCTGTGAAATGAAACTAGAAACTAATGATGTGCAACTGTGGGGACTGCTCTGGGCCCTCCCCCTCCTCTCTGTCTCTCTCTGTTTCTGTGTCAAAAACAAAAATAAATCTTTAAAAAACTATATTGTGGCTTAGCCCCTGGGTCAGGATGGCTGTCCAGTGCTGTCAGCAGTGACCGATGTTTATATAACTAACATGTGTGCACTCTTTTGGCCTGTCCTAGCTCCATTCTTTAATGTATAATCGCTGTGGCTCCCTCCTTGTTCTTAATTTAGCCTGTGATATAAGTCAATTGCCTATACTTCTCTAGATTCTAAAAGTTTGATTTTTCCAAAGTTACCTAGAACTAACTCTAGGTGAATCCAGAATATTCTCCAGAAATCTAAGAGAGCTGAGCCTTGTAATCTTGACTGGCATGGGGAGTGCAAATACCAAAAAAGTTATTTTATTTTTATATCCTGGAAGGGTACTATTTCTTCAAGGGGAGAGTGGGATAAAAGAGAGATAGTTTTGTTGTCAGAAATGATTTACTCCTTCCTAAGATTTTGTCCTCATTAATTTTCTTAAAGCTGCCTGTCAGTTGATTAAAAGCTGCTTCCGCTGCAATTATCTTAAAGTTGACTTGTGAGATGTGGTACAAAGCATCTCTCCTCAAAAAGTTCCTTTCTTCAGCACATTATAGGAAAGGGAGGGAGGGAGGTATGGAAGAAGTCAGGGATGTCTCAGATGCAGTTTGTCAGAGAAAGGGGGAGTAAGATAAAAAAAATTACATTAGAGCTGCAATCAAATCCATTCGTTTAGGCAGATTTTTCCATTACAGATTCCTCCAGCTCTGATAGATTTCTTTCCTCCTTAGTTTCTTGGTAGAGTGCAGTCTGTACTGCATGTTATTCTTTTCACTCAGCAAAATTTACTTGAGCCATTGCCATGGGCCAGATACTTTGTTAGGTCTGGGAATACAGTAAACAAAGTGAACCTGATCCTGCTCTTCTGGTGCATACGTGTCAGATGACTGGCTTCTTAACTGATCTTTTCACTGCTGTCTTCCCAGCAGCCTTCACTGGACTTGGCACGCAGGAGGCACTCAGAATTTGTTCCAGGAATGTGTGTCACTTTGAAATCTTATGTGCCATATTTCCTGCTCATACATGGACATATACTTCTACTCAAACCACCATCAGGGTGTCTAGCTTGTGACTCAGTAAACAGTGATTGAACAAAAGTATTAACAAGACAATCCTTATGAAAATAGGGAGGGAGTGCCTTACTCATTTTTCACAATTAGGCCCAATATCAATGACTTTCTCAGGGTTCTAGTCCCAGCATCCTGGAGACATGTTGAGAGATCCCCAGTAGATCAGTTAAAGTGCAAGGGAAAAAAAATTTAGTTTTTTTAATGTAATCCCCTTTCCATACTTCTTCCAAAAAATATGGATCAACAAAAAATGTATTGATTAATATATTGAAATATATTGGAAAAACTCTTATACAAGGTGAATACCTAGAATAGCTACTCATTTGTCTGTTTCCTTGGAAACTTAGAAAGCCACAAATAAAGTTCAGGAACTTGTACTGTGTGCAGAGATGGGGGAACAGAAGGAAGCAATTATTTTAATTTCTGGGAGTTGCAGGGGCATTGAGTGCCTCAGTACTTCCTTCAGCACAGAAGTAGACCCCTCAGCTAAAGTAATCTCTGTGGTTTGATCCTAGCAGCCAGAAATGGCTGTTAGAAAGCATAATTGAAAAATAAAATTCTTGTCCTTTGAGTGTTCTGGGGGGGGCTCTCTTTGAGAAGAACAAATAAATGAGGCAAAGTTTGTAATAGTCACAACAAATCACAAGAGGTTAGCTAGAAATGACTTCACAGCAGCAGATTATCAGTAGCAGCAGCGGATCACAAATTCCAAAAAGTTAAGGGAAAGACGTGTTTGCTCTTTTCTGTTGGGAGACCTTTAGTTTGAACAAGGGTGATCTAGACAGATTTGTTCTTGTTTCAATTGAATAAAAGGGAGAGTTAGGTGACTTGGTATTCTGATTCTTGTTTTTAAAATAACCATTTTAAAATCAACATTCTGCCATTTTAAACTCCAATGGGGAATATAAAGAAGGCTTGGAGCCGGTAAAATTTCTGAAAAACAATTAGATTTTCTGAGAGGATGAAGAAACAGCAATAATTCATGAACCTAGGCAAATTAATAACTCAAAAGGAAGAAAAGGTGACCATAGTATCCCTCCTCCTGCCTGCTCTGGGATATGTGTTTCCCAGCCTGTGACAAGATGTGTAGCCATCCATTTCTAATGGAAAGGTCAGTTATCTCTTAGTACCTGCTTTCCATTGATTTTTTTCCCCCTCCCTCTTCACAGAGTTAATTCTCCTCTAGTAATCCTCTCTAAAACCTTAAAGCCTCCCTCGATTCCCATCATTACTCAGAAGGCATTTCTCCTCCTCACAGTTCTTTTCTTTCTCACGGCCCCCTTGGCTTGCACCTTCTCTCATGGCCCCTCCAACCTCAGTTTCCATTTGTCCCCTTCTTCCACCCAGCTTCCACTGCCTTAGTTAAAATAAAGGAAATCTGCCTACTGCACTCTTACCTCTTGCCACCATGGTGAGGTTCCAACTTTATATATGATATGTCCCAAATGTAAACAAGATAACCACAAAGTTCTTTCTTTCACAGCTACCTATCTGGCCTGATCTGAGCAGTTCAATTTGCTACTTGGACTAATAGTCTGAGTGTTATTGGCATGTGGCAAAAGAAAAAGCATCTTGGTGAGGGCAGCAATACATTTTTTCCTCTAAATTTTAAAAGTATGGAGAGAAAGGTTTCCCACTGAGCTCCTCTGTCTCATTCTTTTCCTGTCTGTCTTTGAACAAGAAATGAGACCCCTTTAGTTTTGATCTAGGAACTTTTTTGTTCCTACTGCCTATTAGAGTTTGAGGGATGGAGGGGCAGCAGTGCAAGAGATTGTTTTGGACCCCAGAAGTGGAAGGATCATTATTCTTCTCCAATATCCTTAGAATCATGAAGTTCTTGCTGACCTGACTCATTCCCTATTGATGTGCTGATGGCTCTGGCTCTGAAAATTTTGTTCCAGCGTGTTGATTCCAGTTCCCTTCCTAGATGTTAGACAGAAATGAGAACAGTCTGCTTGGGGTGGGGGGTTTCTGTTACCATTTGTCATATACCAGGGAACAGCTGCCGCTGAGCCAGGTGAAACCAGGACCTGCAAACATGAATCAGCAGCTGGGTTTTGTATCCAGCCCCACAAAAGGTCTCCAGGTCCTGATAATCATCCTTCGATATAGTGGAATTTGGTTTCGTAGCTTCGTGGGGCTTCATTTTGTCAGAGAAAGGGATTTTTGGCAGGCCACCCAGCTTTGTCCTTAACATCCCATGAGGAGCTTCAGGGCACCCGACTAGTGTTAAGGAAACCTTTACTTGAGATATATTTGGTGTGCCTTTAAAGCCATGTCTGTCCTTTACATTATCTCAGATCTTATTTCTTGTCAGTGCTGATGAGCTTTGGGTTTACAGAGCCAGAGCCAGACCCTAGTGAAATCTGGGAGGAGATTCACAGATCACCCAGTCAGTGGGCTGGAAAGACTGATGGCCGAAACCATACATGGTTAGGAGTAGCCAGCGCTACCTAATCACTTATCAGCATTGAGAAACTTGCCCAGAAATTCCCTTGTCTCTAGGGCTAATTGTGAGAAGTATTTCCCCCTTGGTAAGATGCTTTGAGAGCTGTTAAACTACAGAAAAAGGAGTGGAAACTACCTCTGAGTGGTTTTCAAAATGGTCCAGATTCTCATTCCTCTAGAATCCTTTCGTTTCAGGCATGTGTGAAATAAGGAGTATTGGACCAGGTGACCTCCCAAGACCTATAAATCAGTGATCCCTACCCATTCTCCACCCTCATTCCCCCTCCCTCTATCCTGTACTTTTTGTCCTCATTTCCCTCCTTTCTACCCCCACATTAGAGTGTGATAAGCAAGCAAGTGCTTATCAGGAATCCTGGAGGCTGCCGATCTTCACGTGGCAGCATTCTCTGGCTTCCTGCCACAAAGCAGGATTTAGCCTAATACCCAGACATTGGAAGAGATGGATACTTGGTAGTTGCCTTTTCAACACTGTTTAAGGACTGGGGGAAGGATGGAAGGGGGGCTGCCATACCCAGTGGACAAATCAATTCCCCCCTGACTCTTAGAGCCATGGAGGTTGTGAATATCTGTGCAGTAAAGTCCGGGGTCTCAACCTTTAATTACTTTTTTCCAGTCCTTCTGACCTTGTCTAACCTAAGCTGGGTCATTTCTCATACTGGCCTCCTGAGGATTTGTCCCCAAAGCAAGTTCCTATACTTAGAAGCAAATTAATAGTATTTGCGTATTAATCCTACTCTGCAGTAACAAACTAAAAGTAAATTTGTGACAAGAGGGGCTTATTTGCTTCTTTCCTGGTCTAGAATAGTTCTTGAGACCCCCATCAAAAACTTAGCACAACCTCAAGCATCCCTTCTTGCATCTCTGGCCCTTTCTGCCTCATTCCCTGCAATTATGAATCATCATGGCTTTAGGGGAGGCTATCACGAAGCCCAAGCAGAGCTGCCACAATCCAAAACTCTCCTCACTCACCCCAGTGAAATTAACTCTGGGTGTACCCTGCTCATACCATCTGGCCTTTGGGAGAGGGAAAATCAACAGATTAAGTGAATCTAGCCACAATTGTCTGATGACAACCACTTTACCCTTGTAGTATCAAGTCATGTTTAATTATATTGCCTACAGGTGGGACAGAAACCATTGATTACCTTCTGGAAAGGTGAAAACCTCTGTGAAAAAGGATGAAGGCACCACACCTTATCCCTATTTTAAGGAAAAGGGTTGATTAGGTACAAAGAGAAAAAGACTGGGGTTGCCATCTCCATGGATAGTCAGCAGGGAGGCTGGTGGAGGGCAGTGGCCATCCAGTTTGTTCAAGGCTCCTGCCAGTTAATGTGTAAGGAAGAGATTATCAAAGGTTAATGTTCTAGATTAGGGGTGTCAAACTGGCGGCCCTGTTCTAGATGATGAGTTTAGAAATTCATACATTCCACTGGGCTTTTTTTTAGAAGTCTCTTCAGTTAGGCCAAAGATTTAAGGAGCCCTGGCTAGTTCTTACATTTGGAGTTTAGACAGGAAGGGCATAGGAGGTTCTTCATGAGGCAGCTGTGGGGCAGTCTTATGCCTCAAACCAGAGCCAATTCTATATCAAAAACCCAGTCAACCTCAGGATCATAGCAAAGCAATTCTGGCAGTGTGCCATTAGCTGCCCAGGCACATTTTTCAGCACCACAAAACCTGCAAAATTATTCATTGCATTGAGAACACCTGCTATTGTAGAATCTGCCCTAGTAAAGGCCCTTCAGATAGATACATAAGGCACATGGACAAGCACTTCCAAATCCAGAGCTTCTTATGACTTGATTTATGTAAATGCAGTGGCCCCCTAGCTCAACTTTTATTTATTTTTCCCTTTTTAAAAATCTCCCATCAGGATAATCAGAAAAATAAATTATCATACCACCAGAAATTTATTTTTGAATATTACTTTCTATAAATCACACTTCATTTGGTCTTTTATTTCCTTCTGTCAATCCTTAATAGGTAAAGGCAGATGAGGTTCATACCTATTTTATAGATTAAAACCTGAGAAGGCTTAAAAGGGAGAAACACTGTATTGCCTCAAATTCCACTTTATAGAGTCTCAGCTTCCTGTCCTCTCCATAGACCCTAACAACCTTTTTTTGAAGCCCCAGATGCAGGTTCCTGGTAATACCAAGTTATCATTTATGAGCTTGCCAGGCAGTTTTTTATACATCCATTCTTTTAATCGACCCAATTATTTTAATGTTGGTACTGTCTCTTTAAACTGAGATCTAGAAAAGTTGTTAGATGTTGATATCAGGACTCAAAACCCAGATCTTTCAAACTCTAAAGTCTGTTCTGCAGTCTTCCACTGCCCTGCCCCTATTTCTGACTAAAGTTTTGGAGCATTATGTAGGTCAGTGGCCAAAGAGACTAGGAGGCTTTCTGTCACCTTCAATGCAAACTGCAGATGGATAGCTAAGCTGCCCCCTGAGAAAACAGTAATTTTCGAAAGATTTAGGCTGTTGAAGGGAGACTCTCTCTCTTTGAGAAACGGAAATGATGTGTTTAATGGTGGTTTGTATAAGGTAGAAAGAAATCATGTACCAGTGTGTTCCAGATTCCCCTCTGTCCTGCTTCCTACACCTTACTGCACCTTTTAGATTTCCTTAACAATAGCAATTTTAACATTGCTTTTACTTAGATAAATTAATGTTCTCTGATGTTATCACTCTCCTGTGCCACCCACCCCCCTATTACCTTCAGTTTCCCATTGCTGTGAGAGCACTGTGATTTCCATGGTAACGGGACTATCTACCAGTCAACCTTGGCTCTCACTGGTTTGTCTGGTCAGAGGACAGTGAGAGGTGGTTTTCCTTCCTGGTGAGCTGGGCTCTGAATGGGGCTTTCCAGGAGGTTACCTTAAAGCAGTGATGTGAGAGGTGCTAAAAGGCTGTAAGGAAAGTGCAACTAAGCTTCACGCAGAAAAGTCTGAATATGCCCCTAGTATTTCCTGAAAGAGTTCTAGCCCTGACCTAAAGTAAGAGGGTCCCACCCTTCCCTTTGCTACCCCAAGTTCTCAAATATGTGATAGGAATCATCCTAGTCACAGCCTAACAATCTTTCCTCCCTGTCTTTAACTTGCTTCAGGCCATAGAAGGGACTTTGTTTCTCCTTGGATTTTGTTATTCTTGGTAACAAATTGTTTCTCCTCACGTTCTCTTTTCTTCCTTCTTTCTCCCCAACCCAGAGAGTTTTCAACGTCCTTTACCCCATGCCTGCTGACCAGCGGAGACATGTCAGCATCAACTCTGCTCGTTGGCTGCCTGAACCTGGGCTCGGCCTGGCCTATGGCACCAACAAAGGAGACCTGGTGATCTGCCGACCAGAGTGAGTGTCTCAAGGGGGCAGCGGGGTGGGTGTGGAGGAGTCATCTGTGTCTGACCACAGTGTGGAGCTGGCCAGTGAAGTGTGGGGTCTTTTAGATGGGAAGTCTAAATCCTGCTAGACTGGAGCCTGCCTTATTCTCATTGTCACTCCTTAAAGGGTCCTTTTCACTTAGAGGATGGTAGGGTTAGCTCTTCATTCCAGAAATCTTCCAAAGACTGGTTTAGTTATTATGTCTTACATCTAAGGTAGTGTTTTTTGTTTTCCCTTGTTCTCTGGTTCCCTAATGTTAATAGAGGTTTCTGTATAGGCAAAAGCATAGATATCAAAGATTTTTCTAAACTCTTTTTGAAAAATCCAACAGGTGATCTTGGGTTTATATAAATTCCACAGACATCAATTTAAGAAATAAAATTGGGGGAAGCCGGGATGGTTCAGTGGGTTAAGCGCTCACTTTGCAGCCCCAGGGGCCGAGGATCGAATCCCGGCCCCAGCCCTGTGTGGACCCATATGCTGAACTGGGGAGTGCCCCCAGTTCAGTTCTCACCAGGGTGAAGACCCCAGCCCAGTTCCTGCCCTGTGCAGCCCCGCCCACCTGTGGAATGAAACTGTGGAAAAACGAATGATGTGCAACTATGGAGACTGTTCTGGGCCCTTCTCTCTCTCTCTCTCTTTCTCTCTCTCTGTGCCAAAAATAATAAAAAATAAATCTTTAAAAAATAAAATACATAAATAAATTTTTAGAAATGAAATTGGAATAGAGTATTGTTAAAGCCCTAATTTGTCAAGCCAGTGATCTCTAACTGCCTAGCTCTATGTCCTGCCTATTTTCCTTTCTGCTTGGGGCTCTTGCCTCATAATAGTGAAGGCAAATTGGAAAGTTCAATTTAAAATCAAAATGATTATCATCTGGTCTTAAGGTAGGGGGTAGGAAGGGACTGGGAACCAAACCATTAAGTCCTAATGACACCTTTCCCCTCCCCCTGGCTTTTTGGAGGATAGAGGTCTGTTCAGGCATCCTTTCACTCAAGACCCTGGGAGTCAGCCAGGTCTGTTATCCATTTCCATCCCCAGCCAGGTGGTGAATGCAAAGAGCTCTGTGCTTCAGTGCAGATCAAGCTGATTGCTGTGTGGGTCACCGCAGGGTTCCCGCTGACTAAATGCCACTCTGCCTCCAGGCTGTCCTAATGCTGCCCTTCACTTGGTACAGTCTTCTCAGGATGTTCCGCAGATTACAGAGCATGATGTGACTGCTAGTAGGGTCTCTGGCTATTGGGAGTGTCCACATTGCTTTTTGATAGGGCCCTTGATAATTTTTCCTAGAGTATGTATTTGGGTCAGTTCTTGTGGCCCGGTGGATGATGACTGGTGATTGAGCCCTTAGTTGAACTAGGTCACTAGCCTAGGAGAAAGAAAACCTGGTTCTCAGGGCAGCTCTTTCATTCCATCTGGAATTTTCAGAGCCCCTCCCAAAGATAGGCTGCTCGTCAAGCTCTCTTGGAGCTAGGAGGCTGCTTGGTTCTGCCAGAAGCACTCTCCTTGGGCTCCACACTCAGAGAGCTCCTTTCACTGGCTCCTTGTGTCTTTCCAGAACACAGCCTGCCTCTTGCACAACTATGCCACTGTTAGCCCAGGCACGAGGTCTGTCCTTTTCTGTTCTTCCCCCTGGCCTGTCCATAGTCCCAGGATCCATCTGCCCTGAAATAGTTCTTTTCCCAAAGCACATGAGACTGATTATCATATGTCTTCCTCCTTTCTTAAGAATTCATAAGAGGAATCTAATAGGTGTGTTTTTCCAAAACTGGCCCAGAAACCTACACCATAATTTTACTCTTACCAACACTGAAGTTACAGGCCTTTCTTTCCCTGTTTATGTAAAACATCCTCAGCAAAGATTAGTCTAACCTTTGTCCCAGCCAGACTCCTAGCTCTCTCCTTTGCAAAAGTAATCTGCTCTTATAGTCAGCAGAATCTCTACCTCCAGTTTATCATGGCCCCATCAAGTGTTTGATGTCTGAAAGCCCAGCCTACGTACTTGATGTGAGTCACAGACACCTTAGCCAAACATGAAGCAGGCTTTAGCCTCTCTTTTCTCCCCATATGTCATCTTCAGCATCCAGAGAGTCTCAGCGGGCAGAAGCCATCTTGAACTGCCTGGGGAACTCTTATGCACTCAAAGAACTCAGGCCTCTTTCATGAGCAAGGTGACATAAGCATTTGGCACAGCAAACAGCATCCCACCACAGACCAAGTTGTGTTGGACTGAGAGAGAGCTACTTCAGATTGCCTATTTTGGTGTTGGCAAATGCCCCAAATTGTAGGGCCAAATATTTAAGGGCACTATATTAATTAAGACACTTTGTCCTGAATTGTTCAAAGCTTCTCCAGTTCTCAGTCCCAGACCTTCATATCTGTACAGTTGTTTTGCTTTAGGCAAGGAAGATTGAATAATATTCAGGTGAGGAAGGTAAGACTCACCCAAAGCCTCCCAGCAGATGAATGAGGGAATTTCAGTCCAGAGCTCTTTCCTATAGCAAGTTCTTAATCCTTTTCAATTAAAAAAAAAAACAAACCTTTAAAATTCTGATGAAAGCAGTATACTCTCTTGCATAGAAAAACATACCACTTTATAAATCTTAAGATCTCAGGTACAGAATGCAGCTCTAAATGGTGTTGAGACATTTAAGCAGGTCAAGTGATTGATATAGAGAGGTTGGTCTCTTTTATCTCTGACACTGGTCTCTGGCCTAGGAGGAGGAGAACAAATAAATAGGGAAGCAGGGTTGTTGTCTCTTTAGTAGGCAGCTGCCTAAGGCTTGCTGCCTATCCCTGCTTGACGCAGCTTCCTGGCACACCCGATCCCAAGGGCACAGGATCCAGCCAGCCAGCTGGGCCAAGATTACAGCCCTCCCTCAAAAAACAGGTGGTTGTCTGTGTTTGTCCCAGGCACTAGCAGCTGCACCTCATTTTGTGCTCTCAATTCTCTTGATTTCTCCTCCATTGTCTTAGCCTCAGCACTCTGAGCACAAAGACAGAGATAACAAGCTCCTTGGGTGTCTCTTGGTGGCACTAAAATCCCACTGACAGTAGAAAAAGGCCTAAGAATCATTCTATCTCTCCAGGGAAAGAAATTCTTAGGACAGGTAAGAAAACAAATGACTGGACCTTCAGCCCCTGCACAAAGCCCGTAACAGTGGCTGATAGCCCAATCAGCCCACCCTTCCTAGCAGTTGGGTGCTCCTTTCTCCTTTGCTTGGCTTCTCCACCCACCGCTCCTCCAGGCTGCTGCTGTGCCTCTGGCTGACCGCCAGCCCAGCCAACACCCTCACCAATAACCACAGTGGGTGTGAAGTACCAGATTGATGTGAGGGGGTGCTTGCTCACTTCCGGCTTCATAGAGCAGCCCTACAAATGGGAGGAGGTGTTGCTGGAAGACCACTTCTTAGAGTTATCTCAGAAGACAGAATTCAGGGACTCATGTCGGAAAAAAGTAGGTGCAGCATTTGGCCCCTTGGCTGCGTGTGAGACTCCTGACAAGGTCCCAGCTCTTTCCCTTAAGAGGGAGTTACTACTGTAAATAGTGATTACAGTCAAGCATCATTGACCAAGGAAGAGAAAGGCATGCCTCTGAATCAAAGGGGAGCCACAGAGATCTCTTTCAGGCTGTCCCACAAGAGCCTAGATGCCAACTCTTCCCCACATTGCTGAATAACGCTGGTCTTCTTAGAAACAGCCCTTTTTTCCAAAGAGACAGCCGTGTGGTCCTAGCCTCAGCAGCCATGAAACACATAGGTGAAAGGAGAATGCTCTCACAAGCTAGAATTCTTTGTGAGAGCTTTGTCACCACTGAGGAGGCCAGGCTGTCTCTGAGCTCTGTTTAGGGAGCCCTGATGGTCCCAGCCATGAGGGAGTAATTGAACCAAGCCCAGAAGCACAGCTTGTAGACATTCCTGAAAGAAGGCAGGTATTAAGTGAAAGTCCAGCTGAAAAGGCTGATCCTGATTGGTCTTCATCCTTTTGTGTGTTTTCCAACTTCCAGGAAGAACCTATAGCAAGCAGTGACTCATTCATCCTTATTAAAACCCAAGGAAAGGGAAAAGCCGGGACGGCTCAGCGGGTTGAGCGCTCGCTTTGAGGCCACGAGGACCGAGGATCGAATCCCGGCTCCGGCCCAGGCAGGACCCACATGCTGAACTGGGGAGTTCCCACAGTTCGGTTCTCTAGCTGTCTCTGTCTCTATCTGTCAAAAGTAAAATAGAAATAAATATGCACTGAAGATAAAATAATTACTCTCTATAAATATAATAATAAAAAATAAAAAAAAAACCCAAGGAAGGAGATGGTTGGGACCATTCTTTAGCTCATAGACAGAAATCAGTGATAATTGGGTATTGAAGGCTGAGTTTCCATAGCCAGAGAGGGTTATCTTCCACTTTGTTCCTTGGAACCTGGAATTTCAACCAAATTTTCAAATCCATAACCTTTTCATAGTTGAGTTCCTCTGACCACAGAAAAGAGAACAAATCAGTGCTAGAATTAGACCTGTTGGTGGGGAGCAGAAAGGATTGGGGTGGTAGGGGAGAATGAAGCAATACATCTGATACAGTCTCCATTACCCCTGTTCTGTTTAAATGGCAGTTGGCCTCATCACTAAATGGCCAGAGTCCACAGCTCTGAGCTGATGACACATGCTGCCATATAAAAGTGTTTAAGCATCATGCTGACAGTCCCAGGTCAGAGTGTAGGCCTTTAGTGGCCTGTTTTCTGAGATAGGAAGGTTCCTGGTCACACAGTCCATGGTTTGGTGTCAGTTTCGTGTGAACAATTTGTTGCAAGAATTTCAGAGGAAGGACTTGGCAGGGACCCACATGGTATTGCAACCTGTCAATAAATCTTGACAAGTTTGTAAATCAGAGGCTTCCTGGCAGCTGGTGGTGGTGGCTTTGTTTTTGGAGGCCTCTGCTATTGATTCTTGGCCATTTGCCTCTTCCCTAATGTAAGGTCCGCCCCTCTCTCCTTCACTCTCCAGTGTTCCTGTTCTCAGACAGCCCCCACAAAAATAGCTGAGTGTTTGGAAGAGGGAGGAGATACTGCTTTTTGAAGAGGTAATTTGAAGACAGTCACATCAAATCCATAGCCCTACAGGCCTTCCAAGAATTGCAGGAAGGTTGGTATAGAGCAGAGAAAGTAAGAACACTTTTGTTTGGTGCAGTGCTCTTCCTCCAAGACACTAGTGTGCCCGAGGGGAAGCCCAGTCTCTGGAATTTTAGGAACCCTCTAAAGACAGGCTTGGGGGCTCAGTGCCTAGGCCTTTTTCTTTTCACCTGCAGTAGCACAGCCTCTAGACATAGCCCCTCATCATCCAGGCCTTGTCAGGTCCCTGTCCTGTCCCTTCCTCCTGTTTGGGAAGGAGGTACCTTACCTCACCCCCCACAACTCATCTCTTCCTGGCTAATCCTCAGAACCTGCTGACTTTGATTTGTTTCCTCTTCATTGAAGATGTTCTGTCATTAAAACAAGGCAACATAGGCCTGTAAGTTTAAAAGCTGGCTCTTGTTGGAGATTGTCTTAGTCTGCTCAAGGCTGCTGTAACGGAATACCATAGACTGAGTGGCTTAATTGACCCAAGTTTGTTTTTTGTTTTTTTGTTTTTCTTTTTCACATTCTGGTGGCTAGAAGTCTGAGATTAGGTGCCAGCATCGTTGGGTTCTGGTGGGGACTCTTCTTGGCTTGCAGATGGCCACTTGCTCACTGTGTCTTCACATGGTGATAAGGCCACAGTCCTATTGGATTAGGGTCCCACTCTCATGACCTCATTGAACCTTAATTGCTCCCTAAAGACCCTGCCTCTAGATGTAGTCACACTGGAGGCTAGGGCTTTAGCACAGGACTTTGGATAGGGGGACACAGTTCAGTCCATAGCAGAACCCTTCAAGCATATGTTCATGTCCTGTCCCATTTAGGAGCAGGGCTAGCTGTTCTGAGTATCTTTTAGTTCCAATCAGAGGGCTCAAAGTCACCTCTTTTCCCAGCTCTGTATCCACTCGGTCCCCACCAGCATCAGCATCCCACCCTCAACCTTGGTGACTGGTCTGGGTAACACCTTCTAGGGAGTACTCTGTAAAAGCAAACCAGTCTTGTGTTTAGACACACCCCTGGCAGCCAAGATTGCTGCCTGAGGTGGCAAATCGGTATAGAAAAATAAGAGTCCACTGCTTCCCTCCTGGCAGCTGTGCCCATGTGAGACTGGAAAACACTATACTTGATAGTTTGAGGCGGGGGTCAGGGAAAGGTTGGCAGCCCAGAGAACTCAACAAAAAAAAAACTTTTCTTACTATTATATCATTGCTACTCAAGGTTCTCACTTTGCCTTGTAAGAAGTTTGTGAGCACTAACTTGTTCTTGGAGTTCACCCACACTTTACTCTCAAAGGTGGTGAACTTTCATTTTCAATAAATCACTTTTCACTTTCCAAGAAAAAGCTGTTTGTGAGCACTCCTAGGGTCTTGTTCAGCTCTAGGATCACCTTCCCTTTTTGCTTGTCCAGCTGTGGCAAAGGAGGCTCTAGGTCCAGAATAGAAAGAGGTGGGGGCCTTTCCCCCTCAGCGGGGCTCTGGGCAAATGGGACATGTTAAGATGCCCTTGTTCTCCTTTCTGCCTGAGCTCTTTCTGTTTCTGATTCTGCCTCTGAGCACTAAGCATGCCCTTAAGGCAGGGCTTCCAGTGGCACCTGTCTCTCCAGGACCTCTCCAGCCTCTCATTTGTCATCTTAGCTCCCTTCTCTACGCCTGAAGAACACTCAGAACCCACTGCTGTGTCCAGTGTGGCTATTTTTTAGCTCTCTTAACCCCAAGGAGGAGCCACTTGGGCTTTGTCTGGGGAAAGGAAGAGGCTAGAACTGCCACTGCAGGCATTTGTCTGAGCATCCTGATGGCGTGTCTCTGATCCTATTTCAGCTCAGCCCCAGGAGTGAGAAAGGAAGGCTACCAGGCCACCGTCTACAGAGCCTTAGAATTGTAAAGAGTTCTGGCCGTTCCCTTTCTAACACCTTCTACCATTTCTCCTCCATTCTTCCTGACTGACTTTTAGGGCCTCCAACTCTGGTATTGAGTACTACTGGGACCAGCTGAACGAGACCGTTTTCACTGTCCACTCCAGCAGCAGGAGCAGTGAAAGGCCCGGGTGAGTGTGCGGGAGGAGGTGCACAGCTCCAGTGGGCTCTTGAGCAGTGCCCTCAGACCAAATCCAGGGCACTCTGAGGCCCACCTCAACCAAAACAGCTTCTCTTTGACCTGCGGCATGCATTGAGCTTTTGCACACGATTCCATCCAAGGAGAGTGTTCTACAACTAAGAAAATAAAATCTCTGCTCTCAGTCTTGCTTTATATCAAGCTAGGACTGCCTCCTGTCCTCTCTCATTCTGGCCATGGTGTCTGGGCACACTGAGACAATGAGAGAAGACAGGGCACGGGAGAGGAAGAGGGTCCTGTCCGTTGGAAGTGTGCCCGTGTCCCAGGGAGAATCTGCAGATGATCTTCCAGGTACCAGGGCCTCAGGGATCGAGCTGCAGCCCAGGGGCCAGCTAGAGAGTAGGAACCTGGTACTGATCCTCCTGTCATTTCATTCATAAATGAAGACTGCAACATTTTGAGAAAATAAAGACAACCATTGCTTCCTAGAAGAAAAGCAGGCACAGCTAGAAGAAGTCAACAGAAACAGCTAGAAATATGAGTAGCTGGTGAGTCTTTCAAAAGTCCTGGGCTCCCTCTGCTGCAAGCTCTAGCTATCCCAAGGGCCAGTGCCTGGGAAATGTCCAGGGAAAGAGGTGTGCTAGCCGTGGGCCTAGGCCTAACCCATAGAGCAACTTGCACCCAACCTGCAAGGGTCTGTTTTCAGAAGACCCTGAAGGAGGAGCCCAGAACAGCCTCATAAGAGTCCCAGTGCTTTTCCTCCAAAGTGGAAGGCCAGTGGAAATTCCAACAATTGAAACTGGAATCTTGTCAGGATAATAGTAAGAAGGAAGGAAAAGCTGGAAGAAATGTCCTATTCACTGTGTGTCCCATGGATCTCAGTCAGTGGCTCTCTGAATTTAAATGAAAGTCTTTTAAGGTCAGCCATCTCTACCTCCCCAGAAAGGCCCTCTGTTTAAGGGCATGACTGAACCAGCTGAGTTTACAAAGTTGGATGGTTCTGCAGCCCCTTCCCTTGTGCCAGGGCATAGACTGATCTGGAGGAGAAGGGGTACAGAGCAGTGGAGTGACATCAGGAGGTGCTGAGGGAGTTCAGGCCCCTCTTAGCTGGCAGGCCTCAGCCCAGGCTGTGCCCTGAGGATTTCATGGAGGCAGCAGAGCTCTGTGAGGGGTGCTTTCTGAGCCCCACCTGACTTCAGTCTGTCTCTCCCTAGAACCAGCAGAGCCACATGGAGAACAGACAGAGACATGGGTCTGATGAATGCAATTGGGCTACAGCCCCGGAACCCCACCACCTCAGTAACATCTCAGGGCACGCAGACTCTGGCCCTTCAGCTGCAGAATGCCGAAACACAGACGGAGAGGGAGATACAGGAGCCAGGGACAGCAGCTTCAGGTCCTGGGGAAGGTAAGAGCCATATGCTAGAGGGGAACTGTGACTGGAGCTGGGTGGTTGGGACCATCATCACCACTCCTGAAGGCGCCTCGCCCCTCCACATGGACACATGATGCTAAGAGAATACCAGTCCTCAGACAGGAGGAGAACCTGTCACCTGTTGAGTAATGACCTCCCGGCGGCATTACGAGCCTCCTTGGGCAGAAACGTCATTTCCCGGATCTGTGTTACCGATTCCAGCAAGCTGAACCGCTCTTCCAACTTTCCCACCAAGTACCCTGGCTTCCCTTTCCTCTAAAACTTGGAGGACAGAGGCTGTTCTTCCAGAGAGAGAAAAAAAAAACAGGAAGTAGCCCAGATGACAAAGGCTGAAAGAGGAAAAGACTCACTACTACAAGCTCTCATTTCAGTGACATGTACCCCAGGCTTCCAGGCCCACCCCCAGGGTAGCTTGCCTTCCCCCTGCAAGTGTGGCAGGTTTGGGATTGCCACAGGTGAGGCCCTTCTGTGCTCCTGTTACACCCGTGAATCATTGTCATTTTGCCCCCAGCCTGGTACACCATCAGCCCTTCCTCTCACCTATTTCAGGTGTGGCTCAGCCAGCCTGGCCCTGCCTCTCTGTACTGGCCTCACACCTCTAAGAACCAATTAGCACTTCCCAGCAGTAACGGTTCAGCCACTTTGAAGTCTGTTAGCAGCTGTGTTAAACAGGCTGTTCTCACTGAGTTCCTCTCCTTACCCGCTACCCCAGCCCCCTTGCTGGGCTGAACTCCATACAACAGCCTCCACACACACATGCATTTTCTAGATCATTGTTGAGCCATTTGCTCTAAAGAGACCATGGGAGGAGATGCCTTGATGTGCATCAGGCAAAATAACAAATTTGCCTGTCACCCCCAGGGAATAGCTTTCTATACCACAATCCCCCGACAGGGTGCTGTCCTTACTCACTGCTATGAACTGAAATGTTTTAAAATTAAGTCCCATTTTGGTCTATGGCCCAGACTGCCTCTTGCATCTGAGGCCAGTGACTCTGTTGTATGGAAACCCCCTTGGTGATGGACTTAAGCAGCTGGCAGTGCTACCTGGGGCAGCCAATTGCAGCTTCAGGCCTCAGGAGGAGGAGAGAATTGAAGGCTCCTCTCATCATCCCCAGGCTAAAGGCTTCCTCTTAAGCAGCATCCTCACATTTGATCTCTGGCCATTTGCTGTTGGTCTACTACTGCCTATCAGCCACTTGAGCTAAAAAAGCAAGTAGGCCTTGGTCCTTCCCCAAGGAACTAAGAGTCTAAAAAGGGAAGCAGATAATTATCTGTAATCAGGAGCTCAAATAAGAGGTCTTGCCTGGCCTGTGGGGCTTGGGAGAGACTCCTGGAAGAGGTGACCCTGGGCTGAACCTTCAGGGATGAGTAGGAGTTAGACAAGCACAGTGGGGTCAGGGATGGGGCGTGGGGAGGCATTCTTGGTGGAGGGGACCGGAGGGCACTTGCAAGGGCACCAACTTCAAGACTCTCACACTGTACACAGAGGACCACTAGCAGGTGTGTGTGTGTGGCCTGTCCAGCACATGCTGAGAACTGAGGCTTGATGAGTAGGGACCTGGGTTGGGGGTGAGTGAGGCCTCCATCCTGGAGGAACAATATGGCAGGGGCTCTGGGGGCCAGGAGCTGCCATTCAAGAAGAAAGGCATCCTTTGGTCTTTGACCTCTCAGAGAATCATCTACCTCTCTCTCTTTTTTTTTAATTCTGATTTTTCAATTACAGTTGACATTTGATATTAGTTTCAGGTGCACAGCATAGTGGTTAGACATTTATATAATTTACAAAGTGATTCCTCTACTTTTTTCTTGATTAACATCAGCCCATTTCTGACTCCAGTGAGCAAGTTTCTTTCTTCCTGTTTGGGGTTGGGGTAGAAGGCTGGCAGAAGGAAGGGGGGCTCCCTTTCCCACTTTTAAAAGGCCAGGACCTCATTCATTCCTTGTCTGGTCCCCTTGAAGGAGAGCAGATGGCGGCAGGTGAGCCCTTCTGAGGCCAGGGGCACCCTTCGGCAGGAGTAGCCATCGAGCTGGGACCTTGGCAGAGTAGGCTCTCGGCTTGCTGCATCTGTGGGTGGCCTTGTGGACTTATCCTAAGCTTTGGACCTCCAGCTCTTCTTAGCATCATAGGCCCTTTCAGAAAGCCTCACACCTAGAAAGAAGGAGAGGAGAGGAGGTATGGGCTGAGGGGGGAGGTGTGGAGATTGACGGATGGTGTCACTGGCCAGCTGCCTTGTTCTAAAGTGCTGATCCCATTAACTACTGCCCACTCCTGCTCTGGTAGTGAGGCAGAGGGACCAGGAATCGAGAGTCTCCTTTGGCAAACTTTCTCTTGGACCCATCCAGTAGCTAGGTCCAGTGGCTCTGCACACCACCACCACCCTACTCCCAGCCCCTGCCTTCTCTCTCCGTGTTGGCAAACTGGTGGCCCCATCTGTGGCAACATGCAGAGGAAGGCCCTGGCCAAGTTGGTTAACCCTTCTGGGCTTAGCTAGAAGGCAGGGCCAGGGTGAGGGGGATACCACCTGTACAACCCCCACATGCACATGAGGGGCCCAGATTTATGGTGTGGAAAACTATCACTGCTTGTGGTAATTACTGTTCTGTGGCCTGCCCCTGCCTTAGCACTTCCCCTCAGCTAGCACTGGAGGGCTCCCAGGCTGCCTCTATTTTCTTGTTGTATAAAAGTTTGATTACAGTGTATTCAGCTGTTTCTAGGACTTTTAGGAAGAGCGCACCGCAGAGGGAACTTGCAGATATACGTTTATTTGCTTCTCTAGCTTTAAACCTTTCCTACCTTGTCACTGAGAAGAGGGGAGCGTTGCCTGGGCTCATGTTTGCTCCCAGTTTTGACCCAGTGCCTGTCTGGCATATGGCAGGCACTCCAGAAGTGTGTGGAAGGAATGAGCTGAGTGGAGGCAAGGCCCTGCCCTGAGTTTGGCTGTGACACCCTGTTTGGGGAGCCCACGGCTCTGCCTCTGACCACTGGGTGAAGAAAGGTTGCTGGGCCTCTTTTTTGTCTGCAGATGATAGTTAGACCAGCTGCTGTAGCCTGGGCCCTGGGCCAGGGAGAAAAGCAGATATGAAAAAGGTGGGGGGCTAGAAGACCAGTGTGACCCCTGAGCGCAGGCAGGGCTGCTCCTTCTTTGACTCAGCCTTGCTTCCCTCTTCTGGGCAGTGAAACCCCCAGAATTAAGTGGGGTTACATGGCATTATAGGAAGTTGCTGATCCCACCCTGGCCTCTGCATACAGAATGTACCTTAGAAGTTGCTAAAGAAAGAAGATCACATGTCAGCACTAAATCAATTTCCCATTTTTCAAAGACAAAAAGAAATGCTTTTGCTGTGGGAAAGAAGACAGCAGAATTCACCTCTGTGGCCACCACTGCTCCTGGAGCTGACACCTTGGGTCTCCGGCTGTGGCCGCCATTTCCCTCAGGCCCCAGTGTGTTTTCCTCTTGAAGAATGAGCTAGCTGCCTCCAGTGGCTCTTAGTCTAGAGTTCCCAAGAGAAGCACAGCTCACAGCTTTCTAGGCTAAAGCTGTCTATACCCAGCCCTGAGGAAACCACTGGCGTGTACATTTTTAGTTTTCCCATCTAGTCCTTTTTGAGCACTTGCTGTTAAATGCCTGGTATTGTATTAGGGGCCATGAATCCAAAGGTATTGCAAAGGGAATCAGATTCACAGATTAAGCCTTGTCTCCCCTCAAAAAGCGAATCCTGAAAGGAAACAGATGTATAAGCACTTCTCCACAGCAGAGGGGAACATGTGATCAGTTTTCATATTCATCTGACAGAAGTAGACATCAAGTGCAAGGCCATGCATTTGACCCTAGACTAAGGTGACCAGATTTTAACATTGGTAAAGTGGGACACCATTGACCGGGTGAGGGTGGGGTGGGGTTCTTGATTAAAAATTTGGTCTATCTCCCGCCGCCGTTCCCTAGCTTGTTGTGCATTCTTTCCCAAAATCGGGACTTTTTTAGAACACCGCGGGACAAATTATTAAAAATCGGGACTGTCCCACCAAAAGCGGGACATCTGGTCACCTTATACTAGACCCAAAGATGAATAAAATGTAGTCTGAGGCCTTCAGAAACTTACAGCCCAGGTTGTTGACACTACAGCTGCAGGTAACTTATACAGAGGTATTGGGCATGGGGAGACATGCTCAAGAGGAGGAACAGCCTTTCCACCTGGGGGACCATGGAGCCCAGGTGAGAGAGGTGGTACTTGCATTGGCCCTTGAAAATAAGTGGACCTTAGCCATGAGGCTACGGGCAAGTGCAAAGCAGGTGGAGCCTCCACAGTGTGTCCTTGTGTGTGCAGGCAGGCATATGGCAGTGCTGAGTCAGCTCTAGTGAGGTCATTGGTGAAGGAAGAGGGGATAGTCAGGGAAGTGTCTGGGACCTGACCAGAGGGCCCTTCAACCTCAAGCTAATGAGTCTTAACTACTTGGAGGCTCTTGGAGCTGCTGGGTTTTGAAGAATATGGATTTAACCAGAACTCAGTGAATCAGAGTTTATGTGAAGTTGCTAATAGAAGCAGCATGGAGACTGCATAGAAAGGGATGATATAAAAGCAAGAAGGGGGTGCTGGGATGGCTCAGAGGGTTGAGCACCCATCTTGCAGCCCCAGGGTCTGAGGATCGAATCCTGGCCCATGCAGATCCATATGCTGAACTGGGGTGTGCCTCCAGTTTGGTCCTCACCGGGGCGAGCCTCCTATGTTGGGAGGCCCCCAGTTTGGCCCTGGCTTGTGGGGCGTGCCTCCTATGCAGGAGGCCCTGCAGCCCCACGCCCACCTGTGGAATGAAGCTACATAGAAAAACTAATGATGTGCAACTATGGAGACTGCTCTGTTGCCCACCCCCGCCCCGTCAATAAAAATAAAAGTAAATCTTAAAAAAAGAAAAGGCAAGATCAGGCAGGAAATATGGCCATAATCATGGTGAGAGGTGGCCAGGACCGGAGCATAAGCGCAGTGGGCGAGGACAAGAGGGCCCGGATCTGAGTGCCCACAGCAGGGCCTTGGAGATCCTGCCTGTGGCAGCATCCAGCTCCAGTGCAGCCCTGTGCTGCCCCTAGAAGTGAGGTACATGGAAGGAGCTGATAGTTCACCCGGCACAGAGCCCAGCACAATGAGCTCCAATGCCAGCAGGCCTTGGGCCAGCCCGCTGCACATCCCAGCGCGGGCTGGGAGGCCTTAGAGCAGAGTTCTTGGAAAGCAGTGGAGGTGGCAGTGAGCTCAGGGATGTCCTCATGGGCCTCCCCAGTCACCCCTTTTGGCTCACTGGATAGAAGCTATGCTGGCGCCCAGGCCCTAGGTTGACCTTTCCTCTGCCCCTCTGCCCCACTGTTGGACAGCTTGTCCCCTGAGACAAGTGCTCTGAGAGCCCTGTAGGTTCTCGTTCTTTCTGCCCCGGAAGTTGGCACTGAGCTGTCTGAGGGGAAAGCTTAGAAGCGCAGCGGCCTTAAGGGTTGGGGGGTAGATGGGGAGAGTTTACCAGGAGATCTGGAGAAAAGTGAGTTAGACATAAGCTCAATCCCCACTGCTCAGGGCCAAGAACTGCCTCAGTAAGCCCCAAGGACGAACTCCTACGTGAGGCTGCCAGGTACTGACAAGGAGGGAAAGGTCTAATTGGGGCCTTCGATGCCACTGTGCTGTGAATCTGGCTGCCTGGAAATCCTACTCTTAACAACAATCAGAGAAGGCCCTGGGAAGGGAAGAATCAGGGAAAGTCTTGCAAAAATAGCTGTTGACAAGTACCCCAAAAAAGAAAAGTACTTACTGCAAAGCCCCCAAATCT
The DNA here is from genome assembly GCA_004027555.1 of Craseonycteris thonglongyai. Taxonomy (NCBI): domain Eukaryota; kingdom Metazoa; phylum Chordata; class Mammalia; order Chiroptera; family Craseonycteridae; genus Craseonycteris; species Craseonycteris thonglongyai. The sequence goes on along the minus strand of PVKE010002548.1, from coordinate 58,924 downwards.
GCAAAATCCCAAGCTGCCAGCAAGTAGCCAGAGGAAACAGACAGTTCCGGCTTGAACTGCTTACCTGCCCCCTGAACACAGTAATGCAGGAACGTAGCTCTGCGCTCGGCTCACCACCACCACCACCATCAACGGGGTGCCTGCCAGGTGCCAGGCACTCGCTAGAGAGGCTTTCTCTCACTTCCTCTGCCTAGCGCTGCAGGATGGATGTTTTCATCCCACTTTCACAAGTCAGGAAACTGAGGGATGTGGATAATAAGGGATTTGTCCAAGATCACACAGCTTGTGAGTGGCAGAACTGAGAGTTGAGCCAAATCCTTATCTTTAAGTTCCCACATAAGTGGATGCCCAGGCCTTTGAGAGGAAGGAATGGAATATTCTCTCCCTCCCTAGAGATGCAAGCTGAAACCTCAGGTCTGGGCAATTGGCTGTCTCCAGGGCAAGGTGAGGGTATCAGGCATCCAGCCCCATGAGAACAGTATGTGGGAAACAAAGCTGGTGAGTGGAGGGGGGAAGAGAAGGTGATGGAATGAATGCCTGCTAGGACACAGTTAAGAGTCCAGTCTTCCTCATGGACTTTCAGAAAGTAACCAACAGAACACCGAGCAACGACAGCACAGCTTTGAAATGAAGCAAAGCAGACCATTTGCCTTTGGGTCTCACCCTGTGGGGTGCCCCCTCTTTCCAAAGACCAGGCAGCATACCCTATCCCGGGTGACCAGGTTTCCCCCTGACAGGAAGCAGGCAGGCAAAGCAAGCTGTCTGGGCCCTCAGCTGCCTTCATTCGGTTCATGACTAGCTGGCCACTCGTGCCGACGGGTTAAAGCGGAACACCTGCCTTCTGGTCCAGCTTGGCCTCTTAACTGGCTGACTTGCCTTGGCTGCCTCATGTCATCCTAGCGCTCGGTTTCCCCACCAGTACAACAGAAGTATGACTTAGGATCCTTCCGGCAGTTGTATGGCTCTCGTCTCTGATTGAGTCTCCCAATGAAGGAGTGGGTGGGCCTCTTGTTTCTGCATTTAGCCTGGGACCTCCCAGCTCCTGCTAGCAGTTGCTTGCCTCACTCAGAGGCCCAGGCCAACCACTCATTTCCTGTCTCCTGCTTTGTACCTTTCAGGTGAGGGCTCAGAATACGGGGCAAGTGGGGAGGACGCCCTCAGCAGGATCCAGCGGCTGATGGCAGAAGGGGGCATGACGGCCGTGGTGCAGCGCGAGCAGAGCACCACTATGGCCTCCATGGGCGGCTTCGGCAACAACATCATCGTCAGTCACCGCATTCACCGCAGCTCCCAGACGGGCACTGAGCCCAGTGCCGCCCGCACCTCCTCGCCGCAGCCCTCCACCTCTCGGGGACTTCTCCCAGAACCTGGGCAACTGTCAGAGCAAGGCCTAAGCCCCCGGACAGCCTCCTGGGATCAGCCTGACACCCCTGGGCGGGAGCCCCCCCAGCCAACCCCACCCTCTTCCTCCCCTGTCCCTACCCCTGTTCCCCTCCCCAGCACTGAGGGACCAACCCTGCACTGCGACCTGACCAGTAGTAGCCACCTTCCTGCCGGGGGTGGTGGCGGCAGCAGTGGGGGAGCCGCGGGCCCCGGTGAGGAGCCCCGGAACAGGTAGAGGCAGGCCTGTCTCTGGTGCTTCCCCTCGAACCGCTGAGCAGAGATCGGACCTCACAGCTGACTCGGAACTGTCCACACGGAAGCGCTGTGGGCTGCATCAGGGAACAGGAGCAGGAGGGTGGGGGTCGAGAGGAAGGCAGGCAGCTTGCCTCAGGGGACTAGAACCTTTCAGGATCTGGAGCCCAGGGGAGCCACACTGCTGTGCTGAGTGTGAATGGAAGAGGAAGTGGGTGTCCCTGCCATGAACCCCCTTTCTCCTAGAAACAGGGCTCAAGGGACTCATCCCCAGGCAGAGAGCCCCAGAGGGGTAACAGTCTTCCAGAGGTCAGGGCCACACCATCCTGGACAGCGGCCAATGGGCAGCTTTGCCCTGCCCACCTGCTACGCGGGCAGAGCCACTAGGAGCCCAAGAGCACGAGTGGCCTGGCCCCCAGACACCGTCTCTGTCTCTGAGCCTTCCAGAGCGTCAGCCTCTTGTCACCTTGCCCCTAGAGACCACTGTCAGGGATCAGGCCAGGCTCCCAGATTTCCAAGGACAGGGACTTCCCGCACTTGATAATGGGGGACAGCCATGGAGTGAAGGGGGCAGGCCACCTGCTTGCCTGATACAGGATGGGGTCCAGGGATGGTGGGCAGGTCCTCGCTCAGGAGTGGGGGGTGTAGGCTGGCCAGCCCCCAGGGCTTGTCTACCAAGCTCCTCCCTCCCCACCCCCCACGGCCCTCAGAGCAGCACCTGTGGGGGGCAGCATTACCTGAGCCAGGCCAAAGCCAGCCCAGGGCTGAGGGAGGGGATGAGACTCCAGGTCAGAATGTGAGGTCTTGGTCTGTGATTTAAGGTGTTGCATGTGGAATCTTGAACTGTACATGTAGTTTCTAGTGGAGAAATCAAGGCTCTGATTATTTTGTTTTTAGTATGAAAATGTGATTTCTGTTTGTAACTCATCATAGAAAATTTGTGGTGGGAGGAGAGGGGTTAGTCTGACTGCTAATGAGGGAAACACCAAAGATCTACATCATTAAAATGATGACATGCCCCTCACCAGGCTTCTCTGTGTTTCTGTGGAGGATGAAGGAGGGGGTGGTGATTGGGGGGTAAGGAGGGGGAGCCCTGTCTGATGCCTCAGCAGAAACCACTCCGGTAAAGGCTGCCACCCCTGCTTCCTACCACATCTCTACCACCACTTCCTGCTCCCCTGGGCCCTGCTCAGGATTGGGGCAGCCTTCCTAGTGACAGGTGGGTAGGTAGGAATGACAAGGTCCCTGATCCTGATGGCTTCCTGCCCAGGACTATGCGCCTGGAGGGAAGGAAGATGTGACTGGCAAAAGCTGGGTGTCGTCCCCCCCCCCCCCGCCCAGTCCTGGGAATCCACCCATATGGGTGTCTGGGCTAGTCAGGCAGGGAGCTTGGTCTTGTCTACGGGCATCGCCCCAAGACTCCCATTTGCTGGCTGCCCAGGTCTCCCTGTACTTTTATGTCCTCAGTACAATGACTGAAGGGCCTGCTCTATTCATGGGCCTTGGCCACTTCAAGTTTCACGCTTGTGAGATGGTAGGGGAAGGATGTTTGCCCCAAAATCTTACAGAGGTGTACAAGAAAGTCAGCCACCTCAGGATTTTTGAGTTTCGATTGTGTACCATCTCTATCCCAGACAGAATTGGGCATGCAGAATTACAGATTCTGGGACAAGCCACTGAACTGCTTCACTTTCCACCCTTGCAGGATGCAGGGCTTGTACTATGCAACCTCTTAAACTTACTTCCAGATCTGTAATCTTGGAGTCATTGGAGCTCAGAGAGCACTGGCAGGCTTCCTTGAAGAGGTGTGACTTGAGCTATTCATTGAAGGATAGAAGGAGGACACACCGCTGGAATCAAGGGAGGATTCCTTGGTCCGACATTGGGGACTAGACTATGACTATGTTGAGTATAAGTCACGTGCCAATTACCTAATGTGTATTACCTCTGAATCATAACAAAAACCCGAGGTGGGCACTGGTTATTGCCCCCAGACCACACAACTAATGGAGCCATTGAACCCAGATGGGACCCAGACTTGTTCTATTGTTTTGGAAGAAAAAGATATGAGGCCTTTTGGATGAGGCGATCCCTGCCAGGCCTCACCTTTGGTGCTCTGGCCAAGGACAAACCCAGCCCTAACTGTTGGAAGCCCGTCAATACTTTTTATTCTGCACACCAACCCCTTTCCTTTCCATAGAAAGCCCTTGCTGGGTGGATAGAGTCTCCTCAGGAGTAAAACCTTCGTGGGGTCTGTTGCATGTCATAACAAGGTTGTGGGGTCAGCAAGAGAGAGCTTGGCAGTCCCATTTGGAGATGAGGAAATAGGTCCACAGAAGTTCTATGGACCCAGTTGGGTCAAAGGCAGAGAACAGAGACTAACCCAGGTTTCTGGTTCTCAACTCAGCTCTCCACATTCCACTATGGGTTCTGGGATTGGGGGAGGTCAGAGGCCCCACTCCATAATAGGAATTTCAGAAAACCTGGAGCAGTGTAGCCTGACAGCTCTGGAAGAACCCAAGGCAGTGACTGGAGACTTCTGGTTTCTGTGGCCTCCTGTCCTTGGCCTTGCTTGTCTCCCCATCTGTTGTATCTGGCCTCTCCCCATCCTGTTGGTGTACACACACATCCTGCAGGACTGCCATCTAACTGTCATATAAACCCTCCGAGTCTGGTTTTTCATCTTCGAAGTGGAGGCAAGGAGAATGGCTTCTCAGTCTAGCCCAGACCACCTCCATGTTCAGCTTGGAGAATTCCAACCAAGAGCCCCGCCACAGGGCTCTCGCCCGTGTTCCCACACTTTTTCTGGCAGCTCCTGGCGTCCTCTCCTCCACTAGGTACCCTCCTCCATCTCCCTCCCCAACTCCACGCACGGCCTCCCACCCCCACCCCTGTGGAGCCGTGGGGCCAGCCCTTGGGTCAGAGTGGAGGGGCAGGACTTGAGTTGTTTTTCCAAGAAGGGAACCAGCCATCTTAAGGTTAATTGGGTGTTTGCGCTCAGACAGTTTGGGGAGACAGGCCTCGAGGCCCGGGCGTGGGGGGTGAATCCAACCCTGGCCGACCCCTGGACGGGCAGAAGCGTGGCCTCCTGGTCGAGAGTAGGAGCCCAGCGAATCCTCCAAGCCGGCTCGGAGCTATCCGAGGTGCTGAAGCCACCCGGCTCTCGGTCCCGTGGGCGCCCCAGCCGTGGATCCCCGGCAGCTCGGCCAGTGGGGGTCTCGTTCTGGGCTCCGCCCCAGGTGACCTTGGACATGCGACTTCCCCTCACAGGCATCAGCGGACTCGCCTTTCAGGCCTCCGCTGGAGGAGCTGCACAGCCCACCCTGGGGCTAGAGCGAGGGTGTGCACCCCTTCCCCGGCGCGAAGAGCCCCCGGTGGGGTGGGGGCGGGGGCGGGCTCCTCGCCCTGGCGGGCCGTCGCTGCTCTTCTCTCTACAGGTCCTTCCCAAGCCCCGACGGCGCCCCTCTCCCGGCAGCCAACACGCAGCCCCGAGGGTGGAAACGGCCGGTCCTCGGCTCGCTTCCCTAACGGGAACCGGGGTGGCAGAGCCGACCCCACCCACCTCTAACCTCAGACTGGGGTCAAACCCTGGCGCCTCCGCGGCCCAGCTGCGCGTGGTGCCACGTAGGGAGCGAAGTCCCGGGCCCGCGAGACGACCTCCTGGTCCCCGCTGGTCCGCGCTCTGGAGGGGAGCGCGGCCTGACTGCGCTGCCAGCTCGCTCCCCAGCCCGCGAGGGGGCGCCGCGTCCCCATGACAACGCGGACACCCGCCCCGCCCCCAGCCCCCAGCAGGGCAGAGCCCCCCGCTAAGCAGCACCTTTGACCGTGGGCGGTGCCCCCACCGTGCCCGAGCGGGGCGCTGCCGGCCGGCTGCGGTGAGGGGAGCGCGTGCCGGGGGTCCCCGACGCCCCGGTGGTGCCCCCCGCGCGTCCCGGTTGGGTGGCCGGGCCGAGGCGGGCGGTGCGGCCCCACCAGGATTGGCTGCCTCCCCGTGACATCACGCGGCTTGGGGAAAAGTGCGAGCGTGAGCGCGAGTTGGTGCCACAGCGCCCGGAGCTGCAGGCGGAGCAGGGGCCGCCCCTCGCGCCCGCCGTCCCCGCCCCGCCCGCCGTCTGCCAGGTGCGAGGGCCGCGGGGCGGAGGTGTCTGGTAAGTGACTCCGGCTGCGGGGGGACGCGGGGCCCCCGGACCCCGCGAGGCTTCTCAGCGACGGGTCGGACTAGGACGGCGCCCCGGGCTTCTTGGGGCGCGAACACGGCGCTGGTAGCTGCAGAGGCCCCCGCGGGACGAAAGGCCCGTGTCTTTCGGGGGCTCCCCCCGGCGCGCCTCTGGGAAGGAATGGGTACTCAGGAGGTCGGTAGGGTGTGCCCACCCGCAGCCCCCAAGGAGCCAGGAGCAGCCGTCGGGTGCGGCCGTCCCACTGGCAGCGCTGCAGGGCGCCGGGCGCTGGAGCCCCAAGAGCCTTTTCCCGCCTGTCTCCCCGCCCCCCGCCCCCGGCGCTGCCAGCTCCCTTCTGGCCGTGGAGTCCTCCATCAGCGACCTTGAACCCCAACGGAGAGCACCCTGCCCTCTCGGGGCGCCCCCCCCCCCCCCCGGGCCCCCCCCCCCCCCCCCCCGTGGCCTAGCCTCAGAGCTGCGGGGATCCAGCGCTAAACGCCCAGTCCCCTGCTTCAAGTGTCAGGTGTAATGTCTGTCAAATCCCCTGCGTCCCTACTGTCTCCCTGAACTCCTGTGTCCGCTCCCTCCCCAGGGACACAGCCAGGGACCACAGCCTTCCCGGAGCCCTAGAGTGAAACCCTCAGGACCCACCCCACAGGGCGCCCAGAGCACGCGCTCCCATCTGGTTGGGGATGGGCTGGAAGGGGAGCTCCAGGACCCTGCAAAGCACGGTGCCCACGCCCAGAGGCTGCAGGAGCTGCGTGCCGAGGGCCTGGGGGAGGGCGGGGCACGGGAGACAGGGCGGGGTGGACCACCACAGTGACTTCGGAGGAAGCTCCAGGTGGTCCCAGTAATAGCTCCCCACCGGGCCTTCGGGCCGCCGCCCAATCCCTGGGTTTAAGGAACCGGGTGCCCACTCTAGCCGCTGGGGCCAGACGGTGCTTCTCCCGCGTGAGGCAGGATTAGAAGTGTGGGGAGAGGAATCCTTACACTCCCCTAACCCAAGCCTGGCTGGGCCTCTCGGTTATGGGGGTGCTACCCTCACCCCCGCACCGGGGCCCTCTGGTGACTACACGAAGCTGGCATGCTGAGCCGAGCCTAGTTTCCCGCAAGGCCCTGTGGGGAGAGTCTAGCAGCGGCCTCTTGACTGCAGTCAGTCCGAGGTTGGGACTCCTCACCGAAGTGTTGGGGACAGGACATCACTGAGTACTCAACTGACACAATGCCCCAAGCTCAGGAACGGGAGTGTAGTGTGGCCTGTCCTTCCCCAGGACCCTTCCCCACCCACAGGCGGGGCATGATCCAGACTACGGCTCTTGATCTGACTTTCTCCACCCTCAGACAGCCGAGTCTGGGTTGAGTCTCCAGACAGGGACCTTTGAAAGGTGGCGGGTCACTTACGGTCGGCCCTGCATTTGCTCGTGACACAAGCTCACATGCATAGGCATGCACATGCACGTGTCCACATGGCATGGGCATGCTCACGCGCACACAGGGCGCACTGGTATCCAGGCGTAGCTGAGCGCGCACACACACGCACATGCAAACAGCTACTAGCTTCTACTCGCGCTCCCCAGTAATCACACACAAACAGAACTCGCACTCGCCTTCCCGGGTGCCGGCTGGAATCCGGGTGCCCTTAACTTTCCCAGCGTTGAACCCCACGTGGAGCTGAGGGCAGCTCGGGGGGAGACCAGGAGAGGGGCCCCACCACATCCCTTCCTGGGACGCCCTGCGTGAGGCTTGCTCTGTGTTCGTGGTCTTGGAGTCGGGGGCGGTGGCCAAGAGCGGCCCCCGGCGCTGGGTCCGGAGCAGGCACCCAGGGGCCGACATTGCCATCTAGCGGTGCGCAGGGCTCTGGCCTGGGCGGGGCTGCAGCCTCCCCAGATCCCAGGCCCGCCTGGATCCCAGAGAAACACGCCGGAAGGGGTTGCGGTCAGAATGTCTGGGAGACCCTGCCGGGTCCAGAAAGGCAGGCGGGGAGACACCGCCTGGCCCTGTCTGCGGCTGGCAGCTACCCGCAGCGGGCCCAGAGCGGGACTACACCACCCACCAACTCCTAGACAAGATGTCCCCGAAGGAGACAAGATCTGTCTTCTGTTCTGGGAAAGCTAAATGGGGAAACCAGCAGGGGATGGGATGGGATGGGATGGGATGGGATGGGATGGGATGGGACCCACCCCTAGTTGTGTGGTTTGGAAGTGGGGAAGAGCAAAGGCAGGACAGTAACTCTGGGCAGTAGCACCTTGGGGTTGAGAACGTGGTTCTGGGTTCTAATCCTACCCCTACCCCTACCCCTACCCCTACCCCTACCCCTACTTACACACTGGATGACTCTGGGCAAGTTAATTAACATGCTCATCATATATAAGAAGATACAGCTGTAAGATGAGGAGATTAATAGTACCTACCTTTTCACGCTGCTGTAAGGATTAAACCAGGTAATCTATATAAAAACCTCAGAGGCACTCTTGGCTCACTGCTAACACTCAATAAACAAGAGCTGTTACGTTTCTTTGTACGTGGAAGCTCCGGCCAGTTCTGGTCTCGCTGGCCTGTGCCTGGGTCCTGGGAGGCTAAAGTGGGGTTTCCCTTCTGCTGGCTGACTCGGACCTGCACACCCTGCACCACCTGCACCACCTGCACCACCTGCGTGTGCCTGGAGGGGGCGCCTCTGCCCTCCCAGCTCAGAGGGCGCCCCCTGAGGTGGTCAGAGACTAAGATCTGACAGGGGCTGTCAGACAACGGGTGGAGGGGTGGGAATCTGGTCTTTGCCCTTGACTCACTTGTGACCTTGGGGAGTGGCTCCACCCCTCTCTGAGCCTTTTCTCAGATGAACCAAGGATTTGGGAAAGCGAATTTGAACTACCGGGCCAGGAGGCCGAGTCTGTGTCTGCGATGGTGGGTTGGGGGCTGAGGCCAGGCTCTGGGGTGGTCACCCTGGCACATGGCTCCCGGCTCCAGTGCATGTTCATGCTGATCCGCCCCAGCTGCTCGGGTGGGAGGTTGTCCCAGGGGGAGTCCCTCCTGTTTTGCAAGTGAGGGGTGTGGGAAGGTACATGGCTTGTCTAGGGCCACACAGCTGGACCCCCACTGGCCTTGGAGCCCGGGCTGCAGGCTGAGGGCTCCTGCCTTCCTCTCTGCTTCTCTCTCACTCACACAGACGCACAGGACTGCGTGTATGACTGCGCTGCGGGGCTGGCGGGGCTGCGATGGGGCCCGTGCGCGTTTAATGGTGCGCGTGTTGGCGGGTGTGAAGGAGCCGGGCTGAGCGGCGGCCCTGGCACAGCACATGGGGCGTGGGCCTTCCTCACATGGAAGGGAGAGGAAGAGGGGGAGGATTCATGAAGAGGAGCCGGGGCAGAAGGGAGGGCAGGCTCTGGGAGGGGCCCTGGGGCTTGGGGAACCCCAGCTGGGGCAGGCCACGGGCTCCCCTTCAGCAGTCCCTCGCTTCCCTCTGGGACACTCCTACCCTTTGGGTTCTCCTAGAGGCCCTGGGTGGGTGCTGGCCTCCGGGAAGCCGTGTGTGTGTGTGTGTGTGTGTGTGTGTGTGTGTGTGTTTCCTCAGCTGATGGGCTCTGTGAGCTTCTGATTCTTAAGGGTCTCAGCCCCAGCTGCTGACAGAGCCCAGCCCCCCGCTGTCCTTCCGTGCCCTGGGTGGGGGGGCAAGGGCTCTGGGAGGGAGGTCTCAGTGGTGTGTAGCTGCTAAGCCTTTCCTCCTCATCCTCAAGGCTGCCAGATCCATGCCACCTCCTCTGGTCCTCTGGGAGGCCTTCCCGCAAGGGAGAAGTCACTGGCTCCTGTGACTCTTTGGGTCACCGTCTATCAGAGCTCAGCTCTGTAACAGCAACATGATGCCAAGGAGCTGTGGAACCTTGGTCATGCTGATACTGCTGTGCCTCAGTTTCCTCGTCTGTAAGCAGTAAGACACAATGGTATCTATCTCATAGGTTTGTTGTGAGGACGAATTAGTACTTACATAAAATGTAGGAAATGCCTGACATTTAGTGGACAATCAATGTTAGCTGCTAATATATACTCTTGCCTTTGTTCCCAGTACCTTCTGTAAGGATTGGAGAGCAGGTCCCCTGGTAATGTTCGTTTGAGAGGTGACCAAGGGGGTGAATGAATGAACACTTCTGACCAGAGTCACAGGCTGGCCTCTGAGATTACTCATCGCCCATCCCCTGCCTTGCTGCCCTGAACCCCACCCACACTGGCCCACTATCCTTGCCTCACACCTGCCTCAGGGCCTTTGCTCTTGCCATTTCCCTTGATGAGGCCACATTCTGCTACAAATCACTTGGCTGCTACCTTGTCATCACCTCCTTGGGGAGGCCTTTGCTGCTCACCCTGCAGGGAACATCCCTGCCCGTCCTCTGAGTCGCACTGTACCACCGCCGTGCCTTGTTTGTGGCAGCTCACGTGTTTGTATGTCTCCCCTGACTGGATCGTAACCTTGAGAGTGGGGGGTGTGTGCATCTCGTTCACGTCTGTAACCGCGGCACCCAGTGCTTGCTTGTGCACAGTGGTCACTCAGTAACGATGAATGAACAAATGAGGACGTGATGAGACAGTTCGCTATTCTGATGTCCCTCTGTCGTCTTGACGCTAGTTCACTCCACATTACCCCTCTAATCCACGTCAGCAGTTCACCCCTTCTCTCTCCCCTTCCTCCTGCAGACACTGCCCACCCACTGCTGCTAACCAAAATGGCAAACTTCACACCCGTCAATGGCAGCGCCGGCAACCAGTCTGTGCGCCTGGTCACGTCAACCCATAGCCACTATGAGACCGTGGAAATGGTATTCATCGCCACCGTGACAGGCTCGCTGAGCCTGGTGACTGTCGTGGGCAACATCCTGGTGATGCTGTCCATCAAGGTCAACCGGCAGCTGCAGACAGTCAACAACTACTTCCTCTTCAGCCTGGCATGTGCTGATCTCATCATAGGCGCTTTCTCCATGAACCTCTACACCGTGTACATTATCAAGGGCTACTGGCCGCTGGGCGCCGTGGTCTGTGACCTGTGGCTGGCCTTGGACTATGTGGCGAGCAATGCCTCTGTCATGAACCTTCTCATTATCAGCTTCGACCGGTACTTCTGCGTCACCAAGCCCCTCACCTACCCGGCCCGGCGCACCACGAAGACGGCGGGCCTCATGATCGCTGCTGCCTGGGTCCTGTCTTTTGTGCTCTGGGCGCCTGCCATCTTGTTCTGGCAGTTTGTGGTGGGCAAGCGGACAGTGCCGGAGAATCAGTGCTTCATCCAGTTCCTGTCTAACCCGGCAGTGACCTTTGGCACGGCCATCGCTGCCTTCTACTTGCCCGTGGTCATTATGACGGTGCTGTACATTCACATCTCCCTGGCCAGTCGCAGCCGCGTTCACAAGCACCGGCCCGAGGGGCCCAAGGAGAAGAAGGCCAAGACTCTGGCCTTCCTCAAGAGCCCCCTGATGAAGCAGAGCGTCAAGAAGCCCCCGCCAGCAGAGGCTGCTCGCGAGGAGCTGCACAACGGGAAGCTGGAGGACGCCCCGCCGCCGGTCCTGCCGCCCCCGCCACGCCTGATGGCCGACAAGGACATGTCCAACGAGTCCAGCTCAGGCAGTGCCACTCAGAACACCAAGGAACGGCCCCCCACAGAGCTGTCAACCACAGAGGCCACTGCACCTGCCACGCCTGCGCCTCGCCTACAGCCACGGGCCTTCAACCCCGCCTCCAAGTGGTCCAAGATCCAGATTGTGACGAAGCAGACAGGCAACGAGTGCGTGACAGCCATTGAGATCGTGCCTGCCACGCCAGCTGGCATGCGTCCGGCAGCCAACGTGGCCCGCAAATTTGCCAGCATCGCCCGCAACCAGGTGCGAAAGAAGCGGCAGATGGCAGCTCGGGAGCGCAAGGTGACACGGACCATCTTTGCCATTCTGTTGGCTTTCATCCTCACCTGGACGCCCTACAACGTCATGGTCCTCGTGAACACCTTCTGCCACAGCTGCGTCCCTGAAACGGTGTGGTCCATCGGCTACTGGCTCTGCTATGTCAACAGCACCATCAACCCTGCCTGCTATGCCCTCTGCAATGCCACCTTTAAAAAGACCTTCAGACACCTGCTACTATGCCAGTATCGGAACATTGGCACTGCCAGGTAGGCCGGCAGGGGTGCCATTGGAGGTGCTGGCAGTAGCGTGTGTGCTGGGGGACCGCACAGCTCAGCTGAGGTGGGCGTGAGACTTGGAGGCTGAAGAGAACGGTACCCCCCAGGACCCTGTGAGGCTCAGGAAGAGGCTCTGGCTGGATTCAGAGACCAGGTCTCTGCTCAGGCCAGGAAGTGTCTGAACCGGAACCGCCTGGCCCATCTCTGCTCCCTGCCTCAAGGAGCTGGGGGGCACTGGCCTATATGGGCACCTACCCCACTATGACCAGCCAGCATGACCGAAAGAACGGACACCTGGAGGGGAGCAGGAGCCCAAGACCCTCTTGGGAGGAGCAGAGACCAATGCTTTGGAAAGGAGGCTCGGTAAGGGAATGAAGAGTAGGGCCCCCATTCTGTTGTAATTGGTGCTTTCTGTCTCCCTGCACCCTGCATGTAGGCTCAGCCCCCTCCTCCCAAATCCCACTCTAGGGGTAGAAATCTCCCCCTGCTGCAGTTACTCAGCCAGATTCTGGTTGGATGGGTGGGTGGGCTGGTCAGCAGAGTGGGTTCTGAGCCCCCCACCCCCACCCCCAGACAGCATAGCCCTGGCCCAGCTGGGAGGCCAGGGACTCACTCAGGGAGGTCTGGAATCCTGTGATCTGGTCCCCCCTGATCCTGAAGGGCCCTCCCACCTCCCCAGGAGGGGGTTTATCCCAGGCCACACATGAAGGGCTGCGGTGAGCAGTTTCCTGCTGGCCTCTGCAGAGTTCAAAGGAGGCCTGGGTCACCAGAGAATGTGGGGACTTTACCCTCAGAAGCTTCAGTGCCATGGGGGTTGTGGGTTGTAAGGCTGGCAAGCAACCCCCAACCCCCATCTCTTACTTTCCTAAAGGATAGAACCTTCCCGAACGGAAGAACCAAAGGACCTTTGCCTGGGTGAGGCCGAGACAGGAATGTCAGCTCTAGTGAGCCTTCCGGGTCCCCTCCCCCAGCCCTGGTGTGCCCCCAGAGAAACCAGGACTGAAAGGCCCAGCGGGTATGAAGGGGCCACGCTCCTCGGTCCGGTCCGCAGCGGGTCCTGGGATGAGTTTTCATAACTGTTTTGCTTTTACTATGATCTCTGGGGGGCACCAGGCCCCCAAGAAAGCCACCCACACTCCCATCCCCAACAAATCACCACAGCAACTACCCAGGAAGGGGCTTTTATATATTAAAAAAAGGCTTTTATTGGGGGAAAAAAAAAAAGGTTTATTTTGTTTCTTAGTAATGGCATCCATGTGGGAAAGAACAAAAGGGGCATGGGAATCAAATCCCTTTCTGGGGAGGCTCAAGCTGCCCAGAATCCCTCGTCCCTACCCAATTTGGGCACTTGGGAGCGGGGCAGGGGAGGAAAGGGACGAGGCAGGGCATGATTGATAAAGCTGACGAGTCACAAAAGGCACTGGCGGGTCACATCCTGGGCCTGCGGGAGGAAGGGCATGGGCCAGGGGCTCTTTGGCATTCAGGCCTGGCTGCTAGTCCTTTCCCTTCCCTTTCTTGGCTGTAAAACAAGAAATAAACAGTTAGAGGAGTTTAGGCGACCCAGGAAAGAGCCCCCTGCACCTCCGGGAGGAGGAAATTCTGCCCCCTCGTGGTTGTGGACAGCGGACATGAAAGCCAGTGGGATAGGGCAGCCATTATGCTGCTGGGCATCCCCCACCTACTCCCCCAACTTAAACTTTCACTGGCCATCAGATCCCCTTCAAACTCCCGGCCCCAGGAGCCCTGGACAAAGCGGGCAGGTTCACCTCTGCCCTGCTGGCCTCTCTGGGATGCTGGGAGTCAAGAATGAGCGAAGGATGGAGGAAGCAGGGGCAAGGGACGTCCCTCCCCTAGTAACACGGGCAGGTGAGCAAATGCCCCCGACTGGAGAGGTGCCAGAGCCACGCACTTCCAGGGCTCCTTTCCTGGGTCCTAAAGGAGGTGCTCCAACAACAGTGTGACTGTTCTTACGGGGACAGGAGGATTTACGATCTGAAAACCTCCTGGGCCAACCTAAGTAAGGCACCCCCCTACGGAAAGGTAAACGGAGCGGCGGGCAGGGCCCTCAGGCCTCACCATTCCCCTCACGGGTGGGGGCAGCCACCCCAGCCCGCTCCCCTTGGTTGACCTTTGGTCTTGGCTTTGGTCTTGGGGGTGCAGGGCTTGGTCACGCGGATGGTCTCCTGGCACTGGGCATTGTACCGCGCCTTCTTCAGGGTGCCCTGGCGGGCTTTGGTGCCCGAGCCCCCGTCACAGGACCCCCAGTTCTCAAACTTGTACTTGCAGTCGGCTGGCGGGAGAGTGCGCGGGGTCAGGGCCGGCACAGGCCGGCTCGGGTTTCACCGGGGCGGCCTCCCTTTCCTGCCCTCCGCCGGCGCCCCACCTCACCTCCGAACTCCTTCTTCCAGTTGCACGGCACCCGGCACCGGATGCGCTGGGTCTGGGCCCCGCAGGTACCTTCGCGGAAGCCCGCGCCGCAGTCCTTGGTGCTGGGCGTGCAGGGCCCCCAGGTCCACTCCGCGCACTCGCTCCCCGGGCTGCCCTTCTTCACTTTGTCTAAAACGTGCGGGAAACAGCGCTCAGGACCCAGGGCACGGGCTCGCTCGGCGGGGAGCCCTTCTTGGGGTCGGGGCCTCGGAACCCAGGCGGCTAGCCCAGGGCCTTCCGCGCTCACCTGCCCGGCCCTCAGCCCTCCTCCCGCCCCCCCCCCACATCACCTTTCTTTTTGGCCACCGCGGAGGTGAGCGCCAGCAGGGTGAGCAGGGAGAAGAGGAGGAGGAAGCCTCGGTGCTGCATCCTGCGGGGAGAGCCTGGGTCAGCCCCGCGCCGGCCCTTCCCGCCGGGAGCCTCGTGCAGGACGGCCGCCCCTCCCCCTCCCCGCCTTCCAGGCTCAAAGCGTCGGGCTGCTCCCGCGGGAGGACCAGCCGTGCAGCCCGGGGGCGTCTCCCGGGGGGATGCACAGCCCAGGACACCGCGCCCCCCCACCCCGCCTGCAGCCCCCGGCGGGCAGCCGCGCCTACGGCCCCGCGCTCACTCGCTGGCTGCCCTCGCTGCTTTGCTCCCTCCGGTGCCGGGCCGTCCCGCTACGGCCTCTGCGGCCCCTTTTGTCTCCAGAACCGGTCTGAGCCGGTCACATGGGCCCCCGCCCCCTCACCGGGGAGGACCCGCCCCACCTCCGCCCGCCCCCCCATGCCGGTGTCCCGCCTCCGCGCCCGCCCCCCGTCCCCGGCGCCTCCACCCTGGTTTCCCGCCTCCTGTTCCCGAATCTTCGCTGCGACCTGCTGGTGCCGCCTTCCCGCAGGCACCGGGCTCTTGGTTCCCAATCTTCCGAGCGCAGGGTCTCCTGGCCCCGGCCCCCTGCCCCCTCCCAGGGGCCCTCCCCGCACTCTTCCCGGCGGCCGAGCCTTCGGTGGAGACCAGGAGGGAGCACGGGGTCCCGGTGCGTCCCAGCGTGTGCGCGGCTCCGCCCGCCCCGAACCCTGGTGCCCAGGTTAACCCCGCTGAGGCCCCGCGGCGCCCCCCAGGGCCTCTGTGGCCCCAGCACCCCTCCTTGTCCCACCTAGGGCCGCTTCAACTGTGCAGGGAGGTGCTCCGCCCCGTGTTGGGGAGCCTGGGCCGGCAACTCCCGAGAAAGCGAATGGGTCGGAGGGCCACGCGCCTTCCTGGGGCACAGGTTTGCGGGGAGCTAGGGGTAGAAACCCGCAGGCCTGGACCTAGTAAGACTTGGAGCTGACAAGAGCCGTCTGAGAAGTTCCAGACCCGGCCTCGGCGGTGGCTGCAGACATCCACCCTTTCTGACCCTGCGAGCTTGGGGATCACCTCAGCCCATCCCCTAAAAAGCAAAAGCACCTGAGGCCTGCGGGAGGAACTTGCCCCGGGCCACAGGGCAAATGGGCCGGAGCCCGGGCCTTGCTCCCGCCCCACCTCTTGCACTTCCATTGTTTTCGTCCCTGCGGAAGCGGGAAGCTGGAGGAACTTAGCTCCTCCCTCGGCCCCAGGCAGAGGTCAGGTCTGGGCAGGCCCTGTGACCCCACCCTAACGTGAAACAGGATCCCCATAAAAGGGTCTGGGTCTAGTATCCAGTCCCCCCACCCTGAAGATAACCCAGCAGACCCAGATGCTTCTGGAAGACACCTCCCACAAAAAAAGGAAAGCAGAAAGGAAAAAAAATCCACTTTACTGAGTCACACCCAGCTGTAAACATGTCACCATGGGAGCCCCACCCCAACCCCCGGGCCACACAGTCTGCAATGAAATGACTGGGGAGGGTCAGTGGGGTAGGTGCCAAGCAGGGCAGCGGGCAGGCAAATGCAGTCTGGGAGGAAGCCCTGGGGGGGTCAGGTCAGGTCGGGAGAGGGGGCTGAGCTCTCAGGAGCCTCAGAGCAGGGGCCCCAAAGGACCAGGTGGCCTAGGAAGACCCCCCTGGTAGGGCTTCCAGCCCCTCTGGCCTCCCCCTCTGGCCTCTGAACTCCAGGGAGGGTCCCCTGCAGGGGCCTCCTCTCAGCCTTCCAAAGGCCTGTCCAGTCCAGTGCAGTCCAGTTTCCTGCTCCTGTGAGTCTCCAGGTCAGGCGGAGGCTCAGGGAGACAGGTGAGATGCCCCAGCCTCTCAGAGTCCAGCCCCAGCCCTGGGCAGCTCCTCAGGGGGCAGCACGGGGCTCCTTCCCTGAGGCATGGGTCCCCCCGTGGTTGTCCGACTGGAATGTGGCAGTGAGGTGGGCAAGGAGGGGGGTCCCGCTCTGGCCGATCCTGTCCCTCCTACACGCCATTGGCCTCGGCTACACAGCTGTCTCCTGGTCCTCCCGCTGTATCATCTGGTAGTGCTGCCGGTTCTCCAGGTAGGCGGCCAGCTCCGTGTCCTGAGCCTTCTCTGCCCGCTGCCGGGGAGTGTCGCCCTGGAGGCAGGAGGGGCTGCGATCAGGCTGAGGGGAGGGCAGGGGCTCTGCCCTCTGGACCCCGGTGGGGAAGGGAAGCCCACCGCTGCGGGCTCAGGTCTCTCAAGATTGAGGAACACCTTCAAATCCCCAGAGGCGGACCTTCCCCGAGGCTCCCTTCTCCCAAGGGTCCACGTTTGGGGGAGGTGGTGGGGGCCTGACCCCTGCCAGCCCTGGGGGTCTGCTCACCTGCTGGTCTGTCTTCATGAGCGAGGCCCCAGCCTCCACGATGTAGTGGCAGATGGTGCGCTGGCCCAGCGCTGCTGCCTGGTGCAGACAGGTCTCCCCACTGGGGGCACAGGATTTGGCTGTGGACCCCGTCCAGTCCTCTGGGCCCTCCCTTCTGTTTCCCGAGGGCCCTCAGAAAGGGCAGAAAGTTCAGGGTCCTGAGGCAAGGGACTGGCCTGCAAGGGTTTCTGGACTCCCACGGGACCACGTGGGAGGGGCTTGATGAAGACACTGGTTCCCAGCGTGACCGGGGTCCTGCGCTGCCCAGATACTCACCTCTCCTCTACAGCATCAAGGATCTCTGTGGGGGCTGGGAGAGCGGAAGGGAGGTGAGAGGCCTGGCGGCCTCCCCTCCCGTCTTGGGCCTGCCCAGGGCCCCAGTGTGCAGCTTACCATGGTCCAGCAGGTAGCGGACCACCTCCTTGCTGCCCGTGCTGACCGCGTGGTGCAGGAGCGTGCGGCTCCGATCGTCCCGGTGTGTGAGGTCGCCCCCAGCTCGGTGCAGCTCCTGGAGCTGAGGGTGGGAGGCAGCGTGGGGCTGGGGCTCCTCTGGGCCACCCTCTTTCCAGCCACAGAAATGGCCCCCAACTCACACAGGCCACAGGCCTGACATGAGTGTGCTCATGTACATCGCTCCCTAGGAGCCACTGGGGGTCTTTGTGGAGGCTCAGGGGAGAGACCGTGGGCTTCTCTCATCCCAGGAGTGCTGAAGACCAGGCCCCGGAGCCTGGCTTCCTCTTAAGACTCCCTCCTCTCTGAGCACCGGGGACAGGAGGCGGAGCTAGGAAAGCCGTACAAAGGGACACTGATTCTGAGGTGGACAGGCAGGGGCGGGGCGGGGCCACCGCTGTGGAGAGGGCACGGTGATGACAGGTAAGGGAACAGGCCAGCTGCTGGCCCACCGGGGGCCTGTGGGGGCTGCTGCGGGGAGGAGGCCAGCGCCCAGGACAGGTACCTTACAGCAGTCGTTCCTCCTGGCAGCCTCAACCAGCTCGGCACCTGCAGGAACACCTGCCTGTTACCATCGGGGCCAGAGGTCTGGGCCCGTGTTGGTGCGTGACACGCGTGGCGTGCAGAGAAGGGGGCCTGCGGGGCGTGTGTGCCGAGGGCTGTGTGCTGAGTGTGACCACGGGGCCCATGACAGTCCTGTCAGTGCCAGGCTGCATATGGGCCCACCTGCCTCTCCAACCTCACTCCTAGGACCTGGGGGAAAGGCGGGGCCCTGCAGGGGGAGGCCTCACCTTTAGGGGGTGCAGCATCCCCAGGCAGTGACCTAAAACAGAGCAGGAGATGTGACATGGTGACAACACAGGCCCAGCTTGCCACCCTCCCCTGCCCTAAACAGGGGCGCCTTTCATTCTTTCAACAGTTTATTGAGTGCGTCGTACACGTCAGGTGCCGCGTTGGGCACTGGTGGTGCAGCCGTGAGCACGGCAGGTGCAGAGCTGGCTCTCAAGCTTACATTCTAGCCAGGCAGCGGGGCAGGCAGATAAATAACGTATTTTGGGAGAAGGAAGGGCTACGAGGAATTCAAGACGGGGTAGTGTGATTGAACAGCAACTGCACATGGGGTTCCTGGGAGGACTTGGGGAGGAAGCCTCCACGCTGAGGTGTGAATGGAGGGGGCGCCTCTGGGAAGAACAGAAGTGTCTGAGGCAGCGAGGACAAGTTCAGAGGTGGGCAAACTTGAGTTCTCACAGAACTGGGAAGTGAGTGGTGACAGGGGGGAGGGTGGGCTGGGCTGCATGTGATGAAATGACCAGGTTACGGGGCCGGGGGGTACACAACGGTGGGGTGCTGGGAGAGCCTGAGTTGGAGGCCAGGGGCATGGTGGCTTGATGGGTGGTGCGACCAGATGCTGGGGGAGAGCTGGGGGGGAGGAGACAGGTTGAGGAGGGAGCCCAGGTCCTTGGCCAGGTGGAGGTTGTTGCCAGTGAGTTGGTGGAGGTTGTTGCCAGTGAGTGGGGTGGGGACCACACAGGCAGCACCTCGGGGGCTGGGACTGAAGGTGGGACTTCTAGCCAGGGGACTCACCGGGGTGTGGGTGAGCAGGGGGAGGTGGGGAGAGGGGAAGTGGGGGTTGGGAGGTCAGGCCGGGCCGATGCCCCCAGCAGCTCTGGGTCCAGGATATAAATCTCGTCCTGTGCAATCTCAGTCACATAGTTGAGGTGTTCCTGTGGGTAGGGAGGCCAGGGCCGAGGGTCAGGGCTGAGGTACGTAGCCCCCCAGGGCGGCTGATGGTGGGGTGGAGGGGCCAGAAGACATGGAGAAGCCTTTGTTCTGGGTATGAACACTGATGAGACAGCTAGGCAAGTGGCCCTGCCAATCCCTGGTCTCATCGCCTCCCTAATCACCCCTCTCCTTTCCTACCACCTGAGCCCAGCCCCCCTGACCTCTGTGTGCGGGGCTGCTGAGCTTGCCAGCCCCCTGGCCACAAGTGCCTTTGGTTGTGTCTCCCTGGTGGCACCTGCACCTCATGGCCCACCCACCCAGCCTGTTCTGGGTGTCCTGGCTCCCTTCTGTTGGCACCGTCCCCACGTACTCCAGCCTAACCATGGACGTGGACAGCATGGAGAACGTGCCGTGGAATATGAGGACAGGGTGAGCCTGTCTGCAGAGGCTCAGACTAACAAGAGAGGTGAGGATGTGGGTGCCCTGGAACCGGCTGGACGGAGCAGGACGGCCAGTACTCACCTGGGCCCGGTCGATCCTGTAGAAGCGGCTGGCAGTGGTGGCTGTGGGGAGACAGTGAGTTGGCTGAGGATGCAGGAGGCCCTTGTCCAGGCCCCAGTCTTCTGCTGCTCTAACCCAGAAGTCCCCAGGGAGGGGGCAGGACATGGCCCTTCAGGGCTACTCACCGTCCAGGAAGCACCACTTAGGGGACAGTTTCTGGCATGTTGGGGACTTGGATCCAGCACCTTCAGGCTCCTGTTGAGAAGCACAGGCCAGGGCTGGGTGAGAACAGAACCTGGAGCAGGAGAGGACAGCACAGGGCAGGCCCGTGCCCCATCCCCTTACCTGCTGCAGCCTCTCGATGTGGGCACGGCAGAGCTCCAGGTCGCTGTCCCCTGGGACCACCACAGTGCCCAGTGGCACGGCTGGAGGGCAGAGCAGGCTGTCAGCAGCGGGCCGCACCCCACCGCCGCCCTCAGGATGCAGGGGCTCCTCAGTGCCCCCCCGGCCCAGCCCTGTGTGCCACTCACAGGCCTCCTTGAGCTGCTCCTTGTCATAGTGCAGGGCCTCGTAGTCGTGCATGCTGACCCTGCTCACCTGGACCCGCAGCTGCTCAGGCACGAGCTGCTGGCTGGGGCGGGTGACAGGAGCGACTCAGGGCCCTGCCACCAGACCAAGTGTCCCCGCCCAACGGCCCCGGGGCAGAGGGGCTGCAAGCCCCCTTTCCAGCCAGGGAGAGCCAGGCTCCAAGCAGAGTCTGGACGCCAGCCCGGGCACACAGGCTGCAGGGGGGCATACTCTCTATGCAGGGGGAAGTACTCTCTGTGCAGGGGGACATACTCGCTGTGCAGGGGGGTGGCGTTGCGCCGCTTGACCTTCTGCACCATGGTGGCCTGGTTGCGCAGGGCGATGCGGATGCGCGAGGCGGCCAGCTTGCAGGGCTCGCCATCCACCTGCACTGGAATGGCCTTGTCTGTGGTGAGCACCACCTCACGGCACTGCGTCAGCCGCTCCCCGTGCCCGCCCACCTGCAGCGCTGCCTGTGGGCACAGATGGCTCAGGTCAGGGGCCAGGGCCAGGGCCAGGGCCAGGGCCAGGGCCAGGGCCAGGGCCGGGCGGCTCTGAAGCTCTGCTTGTGCCAGGGAGGCTGTTTGGTGACCCCCCTTCCATCCCGGAACAGTGCTCATGGGCGCTGTGGGACCACAGCCACGTATTGATATGAAGTAGAGCCGGGGCCCCAGGCTTAAGGTGACCAGACGTCCCGCTTTTGGCGGGACAGTCCTGATTTTTAACCATTTGTCCCGCATCCCGCGGCGTTTTAAAAAAGTCCCGATTTTGGGAAAGAATGCACGACAAGCTAGGGAACGGCGGGAGATAGACCAAATTTTTAATCAAGAACCCCCTCCCCAAATTTTTAATCAAGAACCCCCTCCCCAAATTTTTAATCAAGAACTCCCCCCCCAAATTATTAATCAAGAACCCCCTCCCCAAATTTTTAATCAAGAACCCCCTCCCCAAATTTTTAATCAAGAACCCCCTCCTCCCGGTCAATGGTGTCCCGCTTTACCAATGTTAAAATCTGGTCATCTTAGTCAGGCTGGCCCACTCACCAGGGACGTCATGGTGAAGCCGATGACCTCGAGGTAGCCGTCATCATGCCGCTGGGGCTCAAAGTCATGATGCTCCCCAGGGTGGCCCCAGGGCATGGTGCCCGCACAATACCTACAGGGAGGGCAACATGCTGGGCTTTGGGGCCGTCCTGCAGGATGGGGCCGGATGAGCCCTCACAGGGCCCTCCCCTCCTCCTCCCCTCCTCCTCCCCTCCTCACCTGGGGATGTTCAGGAAGACAATGCACTGGGGTTTCAGGTCCTGAATCTTGGGGGTCAGGTCAGTTCCATCGCACTGGAGAAAGGAACGAGGAGTGTTGGGGGCCCCGTGTGGTGCCCAGGCGGCCTCCCTCCTGGGGGTCCTGACCACTCTGCCTCCCTCCCTCCCTCCCTCCCTCCTGGGGGGGCCTGACCACTCTGCCTCCCTCCCTTCTGGGGGGGCCTGACCACTCTGCCTGTGGCCGGGCCTGCTCACCACCACTCGGATGTGCTTGGCCAGGTCCCTGGAGCTGCCCATCAGGAAGTCAGAGAAGGCTGTCTGTGGGCGACAGAGGCGTCACCATCTGGTGACAGGGCCCTGTGGCCTGGCAGACACAGGTGGGCGGGGGGCATGGGGAGGGGGTGTTGCTGGGCCCCCAAAGACTCCAGACTCACCCCTGCATAGAACATCTTGTTCCGAAAGCGGCTGTTGAATTTCTCCGGGTTGGCCTCTAGGTGGCGACAAGAAACGGGGGACTGTTAGTCATTCTGGGCCTGCTGGGGCCTCTTCCCCGGCTAGGGATGAATACCTGGTACTAGTGGGGGTAAGGTCTGACCCTCTCGGGGACATGCCTGTGTCCCTCCCTCTCCCCCTCGCTCCCAAGGCCCCCTCAGCAAGAGCTTGCCAACCTCGAGACTCGTGAAATTCCAGGGTGACGTGGGCATCAAAGCCTAGGCTGAAGTAGTTGTTGAAAACGTCCAGAGGTAGCTAAAAAAGGTCAAGGGGGCAGCGTGACATGCAGCTCCAAGCCCAGGGCACTGCTTGCTCAGCTCCCACGCTTTCAGAGGCCTTGCCCACAGCTAATGAGATCCCCCCCTCACAAAGCTCTTCCCCAGCCTGCCCTGCGTCCCAGGCAGGCACCGCCCTCCTCAGCCCCCGGTTTTCCTTCCCCTACAACACTTCCTCCCGGATGGGCCCCAGCTCTGCTCCACAGGCAGGGCCTTTGTTCACTGCCGGCAGGTAGTCAGCAGGTAATTGCTGAGCAGCTGAACCGCCACCGTCTTGTGAGTTGAGCACCACTATCCCCATTGTATAGATGAAGAAGCGGAAGTCTAGAGAAATGAAGCCTCACCCTGGAGTCCAAAACCAGCATGCGGGGAAGGGAGGGGGGCAGCCCAGGTCTCCAGGCACTGAGGTGCAGCGGGGCACCCCTGCACCCCTGCTCAGCCAACCCACCCGGTCTGTGGCGCCCTCCTCACGCTCCTCAGGCCCAGCCTCAGGGTTGGGCTCCACACGGAGGTCCCAGCGGTCCAGCTGCACCACATTCCCCTCCTCCACGTGGGACAGAATCTTGGACACGGGCTCGTCTGTGTAGCCCTGGTGGAAGGAGCAGGAACTGAGCCCTCCTGGGGACAGGCCTCCCCAACACACAGCCCACCCCCAGCAGCCCCACCTCCGGTGGGCTCTTACCCCACCCCAGTTGAGGGTGCGGGCCAAGTCATTGCCCGTGCCCAGGGGCAGGATGGCAACAGGTGGCGGTGGTTTCAAGCGCAGCTGGTCCAGGGTGGAGAGGATCCAGCCAACCTGGAGGGGCCAGAGCAGAGGAGGCCAGGTCAGGCCAGCCGGGCCCAGGCTCACGTGCAGCCCCCCGGCCCGACTTGGCCTGGCCCGGCCCAGCCCAGCAAGGTGGGAGAGCGCACCGTGCCGTCGCCCCCGCACGCCAGGATCCGCAGGTTGTGCACTTTGCGGTACATCTCCAGCCTGGGGTTGGGAGACAGGAACGGGGTCAGGGTATATGGCACAGACCCCGAGAGCCCAGCAAACCCTCACCACTGTCCCCACAGAGCCCTGGTCAGTACTTACGCCTCCTTGGGGCCTCCCTGGCTCAGGTCAAAGACTTGTCGGGGATTGAGATACCAGAGGAAGGACTGGATGATTTTAGCGCCCTGTGAGGGACAGGGAGGGTGCAGTGAGGGGTGGCGGGCTGAGGTGGGGAGACCCACAGGGAGAAGACTATGACTATGGGAACCAGGCCCAAGACAGGATCCCTGGGAAAGAGGGATGGGGCAGAAGCCTGAAATAGAACCTGGGAACAGCAGTGGGGTGGGGGTGATGGACCCCAGGCCTCCCCCAGGCCTCCCCCAGGCCTTCCCCAGGTTCTCTGTGGAGCAGGAAGGCTGTGCATACCTGGTTGCCCCCACTCTTGGGGTTCACAAACACCAGCAGGGGCTTCATGAGGGGGGATGGGGTGGGCCTGATGATGAAGGGTTTCCAGCGGCCCTCCTTAGAGACACAGAGACCCCATAAGGCTCCTTCCCGCATGCTCAGCAGTGCCCTGGGTGCCCCCATGAACCATCTCTGGGTCAGACCTTATGGTGGGTCTGACCTCCCACCCTCCTCAGGGCCCCAGAACCAAACTGACCCACCACAGGCTGAGCCGCAGCATCTGCCCAGGGGCTGCACTGTGCCCCCAGCTGCCCGCCCGGCCCCAGGTCTAACCTCGGGCCCTTTCTTGCTGGATTTCCTCTTGAAGGACGCCCTCTTTTTCTTCTTGCTTGCCTTGAGCGTGTTCTGCAGGGGAAGCAGAGGTGTTGGTGACAAGATGGGGCTGGAGTGGCTGGCAGACCCCACGTGGGTGGGTGTGGGTATTGGTGGTGCAGGCAGGACTCACCTGGGGCCTGCGGGCACGGAGGATCCAGGTGGGTGGGATGACCACAGCAGCGTGGACCCCCAGGGAGCACGGCTCCTCGATCTGCTGCAGCATGAAGCAGGACACCTTGCTGTGGTACTGGGGGGAGGGGGGTTGGGGCTGAGCTGGGCTGAGCTGAGCCCTGGGAGCCCACCCTAGCGCAGCACAGGGGACAGCCTGGGGGTGGGGGCAGGGTGGGACCACTCACTGCTTGCTTGCACCAGGAGCAGCTGATGGCCACGATCTCCTTGCTGTGGAAGGTGAACTTCTGCTGGAAGCCCTAGGGTGGACAGGGGCTTGGGGCACCAGGAGCCAGGCCCAGAGCAGCAGACCTCCTTGAGCTGACCCAGGCCCACTCCTGTTGCCCACTTCTCTCCACCCAGGGAAACAGCATTTTTTTAATTAAAATAATAATTCCCTTGTGCATTCCACAAACTTCTATTGAGGGGCCATCCACTATGTGCCAGACACCGTGCTGAGCGTTGAGTCAATGGAGGAAGCGGGGACAAGGGTCCCTAGACCTTTCAAAGCCTTTGCTCACCGAGGGAGAGAGACAAGAAGCAAACAGGGAGCGAGTGAACAGAACCACTGTGGAAGACCACCTGCAGTCTGTCTGAGCCACACCCTCCTCCAGGAGGGCAGGAACCCACTGCCCAGCTCAGCCCTGGGCACACAACAGGCACTCAACAAACATCTGCTGAGCTAACGCCTGCAGGTCCACATGATTCTCAAAGGGCTCACTCACGACTCAGAGCAGCCAGGACATGCTGCACAAGAAGACACCCTTCCTCCGTGCTTCCTGCTCAGCCCAGAGCCGGAGGGGTCCTGGGAAGGCTGTGAGCCCTGGCACTCTGTACTTGGGACACAGTCTGGGGCCCAGGGGCTGCAGGGCCCGGGCCCAGTGGGCAGCAAGCTGGGCGATGCCTTGGATGGGGCTCTCACCTTCCCACAGTGCCGACACTTGCCATCCTGGCGTCTCCTGTGTACCCAGTGGTGCCGCACGAAGGTTGGCTGGCGGAGGGAGAGAGAAGCATCACTGGAGGGGGGAGGGGGGGAGGGAACAAGCCCTGAGCATGGCCTGCACCCCTCAATACATGGGTGATGAAGGGTGGGGGCTGCAGGTCCCTGCTGTCCTGTGTGTGAGGTAAAGGGACTGAAGCAAAGCTAAGGCTCGGGAAGGACAGAGGGAGCTCGGCGGCACAGTGGGCACGTGGGCCTCACACTGTCTGCAGGCAGGATCAGCCCTCCCCCTGCAGACCTTCCTGGAGCTTCAGCTCTTCCTTGTACCTCCCTGGGCCTCAGAGCCCGATGGGCCCGAGGGACACTGCAGAGAGGTCCACGGAGGAAATTTGGGTCCCCTTGCCCCTAAAAAACCTTGGGCACTTACCTCACGGACGTTCCTGGAGCCTGATTCACGGAAGGATGGCTTACAGCGGAAATTTATCTGTGAAAGATTGCGGGGGGGGGGGGGCATCAAATATGTGGTGACGGAAAGGGAACGGACTCTGGGTGGTGAGCACATAATGCAACACACAGACCATGTCATGTAGAATTGTACACCCGAAACCTATGTAATTCTTACCAACCAATGTCACCCCAATAAATATAAAAAAAGATTGCAGTGATCACCAAAATGTCAGAACCTCCCTCTGGGGTCAGGCACATGGCCACCTCCTGCAGGAAAGGATGAGGCAGGGCAACTAAATCACCCTGGGAGCCCTCAGAACGTGAGACACCTCCTTTTGGAAGCCCTCCTGCATCCCGACTCCTCTCCACCTGCCAGAAGGAAGCTTTCCTTTCCCTGCCCAGTATCTTGGGAAGGGGAGACTGGGAGTTTACTAGAATGGCACCATGGTTTCCTTCTGTATTTTCCCTTCACCTCCAGCACTCCCGACCTAGGCATCTGCAGACTTGTGGAACTCGGGTTTAATGTTCACTTTAGAGGGTGGTGATGGGTCTCTAACACCTGGTGTTTTGCATTTGTTTCTCTTTTCCTAACTGTCCCTGCTTTAGCCTTAGGAAGTCACAGGGAAGCCTTATCCTACGGATCAGGAGCTGGGTAGCCTTCTGCATGGTAGACCTAGTCCTGTAGGCTTTCTGGTAGCTAGTCTGAGTTTCTGCTACCTGGGGAGCCGTGGCAGCTCCCCTCCCCCGACCCGCCTGGATTCTCTCTCACCCAGCATTCCTGCTACCTCCCTCTCACCCAGCATTCCTGCTACCTCCTTCTAGAAGCACGGGGCCCAGACATGCCCCCACTGCATAGACACTGTGGACAATGGACTGTGGGGAAAGGTCTCCACAGTAGCCGTGTGTGGAGGGCAGAGCTTGACTTTGGGGCTACATAGGACTGAGCCAGCCACAGAGTTATGAAGCTCCAGAAGGCAACAGCCACTTGTAAATGTTAGACTGGATACTGATAAAATGGCGTCATGGCCATCACTCATTAAGTCATCCTGTCAAGTAACAATCAATGCACTCCACTCAGGGGCAGGCTCGTTTTGGGCAGTGGGGATACAGCAGCTACTAAAGGGGGGCACAAGACTGCAGGCATTTGGGCTCCAGGGTCTGTGGCTCTTCACCAGCACGCACACCGGGGTTGCCCTGGCAGGCGAGGCTTGTGCAACGTGAGTATGTGATGCAGACACACACGTGTGTGCTCTGAGGGGCGGGAAAGGCTGAGCGAGCACTCACCTTCTCCAGCTGTTCGATGCAGGGGGTGTGCACCACGATCTTGCAGGCTGCACACTTTCTCCGGGACACTGACTTCTGCTGTAGGAAAGAGAGGGCCCCTGAGGCACCGGGTAACTCCATCCGGGATGCTGCTGATCCAGGGTAGGCAGAGAAATCCTCACGTCTGCCCCAGCACAGGGACCCCCATCACTCTCCTGGCGTCAGGGCACAGCCCTCATGCCTCTCACCATCCTTGAGCAGCCCACAGCAGGGGCGCTCAGGTGAGAGCTTACTGTAGATCCCACCTTCCCCTGGAAGGGCTACTAAGGCTTTTAGACCCGGCCCCACCACCAGGGGGCAGCATGCCACACACAGCTCACTCACCAGCATCTTAGCTACACAGTACTGCTCCCCAACATAGCAGAAGTCTCCTGACACGTTGGTCTCGAACCAGATGTGCTCCCCATACGTCGCGGACTCCTAGACCGTGGGATGAGCATGCTTAGTGCACACTTTCCACCCAGCTCTCCAGTCAGCCTGTCCTGACCCACCCACCCTCCTTCCCCAATCCAGCCCCTGAAATCTACTTTGCTCCACCCTGTTTTCCCCACTGTCCCTACTACTGAAGGCCTGGCTCACTTGTGGCCACCCCAGGAGGTCTGCCCTGACCCCATAGGCTCCTGGCTCCTCTCATAACTGCCCACATCACCCATATCCCAGACTGCTCCTGTGGCCCAGAGCCTGGCGGGGGCCGGTACCCGTATGCCCCTCTCAGCACCCAGCCACTCACGCTCCAGTCCACAGTGCTCCGGATGTGCCGCTCGGGCTCGCTGCACAGGGCCCCGGGAGCAGGAGGTGGTGGTGCCAGGTGCTGGAGGCCCGACTTGGTGATGGCTTTCCTACAGAAAAGGAGACAGCTGAGGCCAGGTGGCACTCGAAGACTCTGCTTTCTTCCCCCTCACCTGGGACCTCTGCCCTCTCTGTGACCTCAACCCAAGGCTGAGAGGAATAGCAGTAGGGAGGAGAGAGGACTCCCTACAGTAGCCCAAGACTGTGAGAGGATTCCAGCAGGAGACTCGGGCTTCCTCACAGCCCTTCCGGGGTACACTGTTCTGATGTGGGGTGCCCTCAGGCCAGGCTGAGCCTCAGGGCCTTTGCTCTAGGCCAGCCCCCTTGGAGACTGTACCACTCGCCCTGCCGGCCACAGCAATACCTACGCAAGCAGGGCGCTCCAGGCCTGGGGTCCGGCTGCCTTGCGCCGTAGGGCTACCTGGCGCCTGCGGGAAAGCGGGCGCACACGGGTGGGCATCACAGGGCCAGCTGCAGGGCCTGAGGCTCTTCCGCCCCCAGAGCCAGGGTGCTGGCCCGAGGTCCGCTGCTGGCTGAGGCGCCGATAGTAACCAGGCAGGCCCCAGAGCACGCGATCGTACACCATGCCAGCAGGCAGCAGGTGGGAGGAGGCTCGGCGCGGGCAGCGGGGTACGGGCAGCAGGGGCCGGGTGCCCTGGTGTGTGGGGGGCCCTGGTCTCTTGGTGCCTTGCTGGGTAGCACTCCATGTGGCAACTGTCACCTCCTCCTCGTGGACCTCCGCCTCCTCCTCCCTCATGCCCACAAGCCTGGTCAACAGCAGGGGGGCGCCCAGAAGCTGGGGCCCAACAGTGGCAGGCCGTGGGCTGGGCACCTCATCCACGACGAAGCGGGGGTTGCAGGCCGGGGGCGCGGTGCTGGATCGGCGGCGGCCAGTGCCCCGGGCCCGCGTCCCACAGCCCAGGAGGCAGCCCTGGAGCTGGGCACTGGAGCGGCGCCGCTGAGTTAGCGCGGATGAGGCCTGCCCGGCAGGCGAACGCCGCCGGGCCTTGCCCGTGGGCAGCCCCACACCGCTGGGCCGCCACTGCCCCTCTCCAGGGCCTGGGGGCTTCCGCTGGAAGTGTCTCCTAAAAAAGGTCTCCATGCAGGGGTGGGCAGGTGGCTGTTGGGCACAGAGACCAGAAACATCAGGCGCTGGGCCAGGCCGTGGCCCACCCTGTGCCCAGGAGCCCGGTCACAGCCTCTGCCCTTTGAGCAGAGGAGACACTTGGTAGGGCGAGTATGGCCTCTGACTCAGTTACCAGGATGTTTGGGGACCAGAGAATCCTCAGGGGAGCCCACATGACCACCGCCAGAAGCACTGGGGAGCTCCCCAGTTAAACCGCTCCACTGCCCCAGGAGTAAGGGTAGCAGGGGCTTCCAGCTATGTATCCCAGCTGCCCCTGTCCAGGCACCATAACCCACGAAGTTCTGGCCTAAAGGACTTCAGTTCTCTTGCCTGAAGCTGGTGGGAAAGGAAAAAGAAAAAAAGAAAGAAATTGGAAGTCTGGAGTCCTGGGTTCCAGTTCGGAGCTGGCCTAGACCAGCCATGTCCAACCTGCAGCTCAGAACGGCTTTGAATGTAGCCCACCACAAATTTGTAAACTTTCTTAAAACAATGTGAGATTTTTTTTTTGGCTCATCAGCTATGGTTAGTGTTAGTGTATTTTACATGTGACCCAAGACAATTCTTCCAATGCGGCCCAGGGAAGCCAAGAGGCTGGACTCTGCTGGCTGGGATGCACTGAGGAGCAGAGGGCAGACCTTTCCTGCTCATCAGGTCGTTTTTTTTTTGTTGCCACCAACATGGGGCAGGTTGGAGTTAGACGTCCCTCCGGGGACATGGCACAAACCACACCATGGTAATAAAACAAGGCTCTCTGAAAAGAAACTCAGTCCTGGTAAGAGCCCTGATCTCTCAGCCCCAGTCGTCAAAGGACCTTGGGAAACAAGGCCCTCAGGGAACTGGAGTGGCAGCTGCGTAGGGAGAGAAGCCACCGTTTTCAGCCACGGGTGCCTTGTATGGGAAGCAACAAGAGGCATGAGCCAGGAGGAAAGCCTTCTGGATTCTGTGTGTGTACCTCTGAGGGGCTGAGGGTCTCACCCTTCTCAAGAGGTACAGTATGGACAGCATCCCATGTGTGAGAGTAGTTGGGTGTCTGAAAACCCTTCCAGCTCTGCCGCTGAGGGTGCCGGTGAACTGCTCCTCGTCCTAGGGACCAATGCTAGAAGCTCCAACTCACAAGTCCAAACACTGAGCTGCCTGCCCTGAGCCACCTCCAGGGAGGCAGGGCCCTTGGAGCCCATCCTTGCTCGAACCATTCTCCCATGAGCTGTCCTAAGCAGGTGCTCCCCTTCCTCTGCCAGCTCACCTGCACCCTCACCTCTCCCTAACAGTGGGGAAGGGCAGGAAGCCTGGCATGCTTTCGCGGGGCGACACTGCAGAGTGCCCAGGGATGCCTGTGCCCCTCCACCAGGGGCTCTTCGGGCCCTGACAGCCACAGGGAGGTCCAAGTCACAGCCGTGGGATGTCTGCCTGGGACCGACAGAATACTTTTGCCTTAGTTAGGCAAGGTCAGTGGGAGCCCCGGGCAAGCGGTGGGAGACCATGGGCTTGATCAGTCAGGCCTGGCTGCACGTCTTAGCGCCGACTCCTCCGACCCACCCCGCTGTCTGATCTGCTACTGCCCTGTGGGTCCTGCAGGCAGCGACAGGCTCGAGCCCTGGCTGGGTACAGGGTACTGAGGGGGAGCGGGATGGGGTCTGAGGTGTCTGAGCTCCTGGGATCAGTGAGCAGTGGAGGCAGCACGCCTGGGAAAGCAGCATTTGACACTGCCTGGCTCTTGCGCTGTCCCAGCTGCTGCAGGTGACAGGGAGAAGAGCTGGAGGTGTGCTCTGTGGGCAGAGCGCTCTTGGCTGCCTCCTAAAGTCAGTATCATCCCGGCTAACATTTACGGAGTGCCCGCATGTGTCAGCACTGTGCTGAGTCCTTTACAAACATGTGTATCATTTGATGAACCCTAGCAACCCTAAAGATAGGTACTGTTTCCAACCGTGTTCCTCATGGGAAACTGAGGTGCACAGAGATAACCTCCCAAAGTCCACAGCTCGTCAGTCAGTTTAGACCCAGTGCTGGAACCCAGGTCTACCTGCAGGCAAAGCCTGTACCCGAAAGACGCAGTGGGGAGTAGGGTCTTTCCTGTTGGGCCACAAGGCTGGATGGAACTAAGGTGGGATGGGGTCGGGAAGGCAACCATAATAAGAACTGTAACAGTCCTATTTACTGAACACCTACTATGTGACAGGCCCTGGGCTACATCTCATCTGATTCCTGCCATACTCTGTGAGGCAGGCATGACAAATGGCTCCATTATAGAGATGACAAAACTGAGGCTTGAAGAGGTACAACATTATGCCCAAGGTCACATAGTCAGTCAATGAGCGGCAGAACTGGGACCTGAGCCCTGGTCTGCCCCATACCCAGGAAGAGGAGCATGGAGGCCCAGCTGCCCACTGCTGCCAGGCCATGGGCTTGCCAGCACTCCCCAGGGGTGTCAGCTTTCTCTGCCCGTCTGATCAGGTCGTCCTGTGACAGCTGCCCAGCCTGGAGGAGATTAGTCACCCGGACACACCGCCTGATGCTAGTGTCACCCAGAAAACAAAAGGCCACAGTCAGCGGGGGGGGTGGGGGAGGTGCTGCAGGCACTCTGTGGGTGGTGGTGAGGGCACACACTGACAAGGGGGGCCCAAAGGAAAAGGTCACCTGCACACCCCGCCTCACCCCATGGGGGCAGCTTACAAGCGCTCCCACAGTGCCCTGGCCAACACACTGCTGACAGCCTCACATCTACCTCTGTCCAGGAGTCTCCTCAGCTGCCTGATGGTGCAGTCACTCTGAGTGGGGAGCAACTGTGTGACCCTGTTGTGTGACCATGTGCTAAGCTGTCCCATCATAGGCCTCAGTTTCCTTATTTGTCCAAAAAGGCTGTTAGACTAGCTGACTTGGTATTTTATTATAAGCTCTCCTGCCAGACACCCAAGCCTCTAAGTTCTCAATACTCCTCCCCTCAGATGCTGTGCTTCCTGTTCCTCTGGTCTCCATAGAAACCTCTGTTCTCTGGTCAGTAGGGCCTGACTCCTGACTTCCTATCTCTGCTGAGGCTTCTCCTGGGTCTGGTCAGAAGCCCAGCCTGGCCTCAGGCCTGGCCCAGTCGTTTCCCTGCCTGGACCTGGAGCCTTTTCCCAGAGCATAGCTCTGAGCTGAAGCTCCTTCTCACCTTGTGCTCCATCACCTTCCACATACCGCAAAGTATGAAGTACATGTAAAGGTCACTGGAGGAGGCCCCACAAAGTTCTGACACTAGCGGCGGAGCAAACTGGCTGCGCCTCAGCCTGCTTGTGGGGGCCTGTCACTCCCAGAGGGATAGGGTGGGAAAGAAGTCATGCGCCCCATCAGCCTCCAGCTGGCCACTGGGGGTCTGGGGAGGACAAAGGATGCTGTGGGAGAGACACGCATGGTAGCGGCTGGCTACACACTCTCCTTGATGAGCAGCAATGAGCGTGGCCGTGGGTAGCTGAGCTATGGCAGCTGCCAGTGGGGTGAGCAGCATGAGTGCCCCTACTAGAAGGGACAGGATTCCTGGCCCCCCAGCCCAGATGGTTAGTTTCAAAGGCTTTGAAAGCCTGCATGTTCCACTGCTTCCTGAGCTGATCAACTAACATTCTGTGTCTCCATGTTCTCATCTGCAAAATGGGGATGGTCCCATCCAGGTCAGAAGGCTAGCCTAAGGCACATTCTGATGAGCTGATACCCCGCAGAGAGGAGGGGCCTGGCAGAGCCTACACCCACAGCAGATACCAGGCATGCTGATCGCTGGTACCACCTCCTGGGGCTTGACTCTGCCCATGGCGGGGGAGGGAACCCAGAAAGGGAAGCAGGAGTACCCAGGGTGGCCACCACCCACCACATGAGGAACAGAGCCTGGCAGCGAGAGCTACCTGGGCGTCTGCTCACACTTGTGAGGAATGTTCTCAGCCCCTGATAGCAGACCTAGCCCCCAGGGACTCCTCTGCCTCCAGAGGTACTTGCACAGGACTCCCTGTGGGATTCAGACAGCATGCCTGTTCTCGGCTACAGTCAGGACCCCACTCCCAGCAGCCCCCGAGCCAGGGCCTGGATGGAGTTGTCTCCCCAGCCACTCTGGCTGCTCTGCTCCTAGGTGGGGACAGCTGGATGGGAGGCCTGCCTGAGGGGCCGGTGGGAGAGGCAGGGTCCCAACTTTCCCACGGTCTCTACTCACTAAAGGGATCATGCTGAAAACAAACAAACAAAAATGCACAGTGGGGAGCAGGTGAGCCCACATAGTGAAGGAGACTACCAGGCCAGGAATGTTTACCTCCACTGGGTCTGCCCTGGCTGGGGGCAGGCAGTCCACCTACCCCTTTCCTTTCCATCAGCTTTGGTCGCCTCTTCTAGGGGTGGTGGTGCCTGGGCCCACCCACCCCATTCACCCCTCCCCAGACCCACCCAGAGAGATACAGGAGGGAGGAAGCAGAAAGCAGGGAAGGTTGGGGGGAGCCCCCTTTGACCTGATCTGGAAGGCAGGGTTGCAGGCAGTAGGTGGGCGAGCGGATGGGGGCTGGGGTCCCCGTGAGCAGGCGAGCCCTGGGCTCTGGCTCCAGCTCCAGCTCCAGGCTGCCGGCCTCTGGCTGAGCAAGTCCTAGTTTGGAGAGCAAGCTGCTGTGGCTGCTCCTCTGCCCCCTCCCCTTTCCCCTCCCCCTCGCCACCCTCCTCCCCGCAGCCTGAGACAGCCGTTATGAAAATAACCTGATTGGTAACCCACTGCACTTCCTCTCCCTGCAGCAAGCAGGCGGGCCAGTGGGTGGGCGCGCACACACACACACACACACACACACACACACACACACACAGGCACACCAGAGCAGAGCCTCCTGGCTTCTCTTCCCAAAGGCCCAGAGCCAAGCTGGGCCCAGCAGTCTGCCCTCCATTTGGCACCAGCCCCTGCTCTCAGCTCTGGGGGTGTGTGTGGGGAAGGTTTGGGGAGGGAGATGTGAAGGTCAGGCCGGCTCCCCTTCTGGCCACCTAACGCCTTCTTACACCCACTGGACAGGTTTTCTGGGGTCTGGGGAAAGCATCTGAGACAGCTAAGCACTGGCTCCAGACAAAAGAACCACAAAAATAAACATCTGTGGAGGGTTTCACAAGCATTATCAGACAGGAGGCTCGTAACGCCCCCGGGCAGGCAGCATTCTGGTCTTTGCTGAACTAACTGGCCACCAGGGCCCATGGAGACAGGTGACTGCCAACAGCTCAGAAGTGGCTGAGAGGCGACTCCCGGTCCTGGGTCTGCCAGCCCTGCCGAGGGGGCCTGTCAAAGCTGCCCTGGCTTGTGTCCAGGAGGCCAGCCATGTCACACCCATCCTGCCCAGAACGCCACCCCCACCCCTGCTTATCCTCCTGGCTCCCTAGGGTCTAGAGTGGCAGCTCTCATACTTTCTGGTCCCAGGACCCCCTTATACACTCTTAAAAGTTACTGAAGATCCCAAAAAGGTTTTGTTTATGCAGGTTATAGACATCAATATTTAGCATATTAGAAAATAAAACTGAAAAATGTTTATAAAATATTTATTATGGTAATTTAAAAATAACCCGTTACATGGTAATATAAATAACATATTTTTATGAAAAATAAGCTGTATTTTCTAAAACAACTAGTGAGAGGGTGACGTTTTAATTTTTGTGACTCTCTTTATTTTCTGCCTCAATAAAAGACAGCTAGATTCTCCCATCTGCCTCTGCTATCAATTTTGTTGTTTTGGTTGAAATATATAAAGAAAACTCTGCCTTACAATGACATGCAGTTAGAAAAGGAAGGCGTATTTTAATAGCCTTTTCCGGCAATTGTGGATACTTTTCTTTGCTACCACACCAAAATATGACAAGTAGTCGTTTCTTAAAGGTTAGTAGCTATGTGGAGTCTGAAACCATACCAGTGAGTGAACTTTTCGGTGGTCTATCTTGCATTTTGAATTTTGTAACATCAAGCATAGGTCATTGGAAAATATTGGTTTACTGAGTTATGCAGATCTTTCAAATGTTGACACATGATATATTAAAAAAAAAAAATCACACTTGCTAACATCACTACTGATCTCATTAGAAAACTCATTTCAAGTCTGGGGAAGCTGTCAGCCATTAGGCAGTGGATACAAGGTTTCCAAAATGCTAATTTTCCCTCAAAAGCTCAAAATTTATCATTAGCAACAAACATTGCTACTGCTTTTGAAGTGACAAGCTCACTTCATTCATTTTGAGCAAATGTCTGCCAAATACCCAAGTCGGAAGAGTTCTGTCTGTCAGGTGTTCTTTCAAGTTAAAATGGTGATCCTTTAAAAAATGTGACTCGTATAGCTCCCAGCTGAGTTGCAAAAGAGCTTTGCAACCTTTGTGTATTTCACATTTCTTCACAGAATATTTAAAAAGGCGTATACTCAAGGATCTGGGCTGTATAAAATTAATGCTGTTTATTGTTAAGTTTTGTTGTGAGTGTGGAGTAAAGAACACAATGGCTACTGCCTAGTTTATGTTGGGCCCATGGCCTTGACCTGTGCTGAGGTGCCAGCAGCTTTACCCACCACTGCTTCTGCACCATCAGTACAAATTTTAACGGTGGAAAGGGCATGAACCAGGGCAGTTTAGAAAGTATTATGAAAACAGTTTTGACCTCAACAATGCCCTGAAAGGGTCTAGCCGCCCCTACCTTGGGACCACACTTTTGGAACCACTCATTGGGAATGAATTCCAAATCCTCCAGCCTGGCATGTAGCTTCTGCAGTGTGGCACTAACACGGCCTCGTGTGCCTTGGTTCTAACCATGCCAACCTATTCTCTGCCCCCTAATCTGTCTGTGCCAAGCTCACTACTGTGTCCCTGCACATGGCCTACTTCTGCCTGGAATACTGGCCTTCTTCCCCACCTCATATCAAAATCCCACCTGCTCACAGCTGCCCCAGCCAAGAATACGTCCCTCCCACTGATAACTTCACACTACCCATTGGTTCCTATGCCCATCTATATGCCTCACTCCTCCCACCCACCAGACCACAAGGTCCTGGGGAGCCTGGGGCTAGGCCTTGAGCACCTGGGCACGCCCAGCAGGGTGCCTGCCAGTGAGTCCAGTGCTTACTGCCAATCAGCCCAGGGGAAAGGAACAGGGCATTGCATGGAGGAGCCCGGGCTGTCAGGGAAAAGAAGGGCTTCCTCCACCTTGGGTACTGCACCCAAGGGTGACCACAAAGCCCAGACCACTTCTCTTTGTTGGAAATAAGGGGACAGCAACAGCCTTTGTTTTAACAGCTACCTTCCTCTCCTCTCCAAAGGACCCGAAGAGGCAGAGCTGAAGCCCCTTCCTGGCTGGGTGCCAGGGCCACTCGAGCTTTCTATGGCTGTCTTTCTGAAACCTGGACCGTAGGATTTGGTGATGTGAAGTGAGGGTGGTGGGAAAGGAGGGGTAAGGAGGGCTGCCTCAGCTGCTTGGGGCTGGGTCAGGACCCTAGCTCTGAGCTCCTTGCTGAAACATCCCCCCAGTCTTTCCTTCATGCCCTGAGTCCTGGTCTCAGGTTTGGGTTCCAGGAAGGCCCTGGAGAGCTGTTTGTGTGATAAATAAATGACTCACTCCTTAGAGCAGGCTTGTCCAACCTGAGACCCAGGACGGCTTTGAATGTGGACCAACACAAGCTCTTAAAACATTATGAGATTCTTTTGCAATTTTTCTTTTCTTTTTTTTAGCTCACCATCTATCGTTAATGTTAGTGTATTTCATATGTGGCCAAGACAATTCTTCTAATATGGCCCAGGGATGCCAAGAGGTTGGACGCTCCTACTTGAGAGCCACCCCTCCAAGACACCCTCCCACTGTTACTGGAATTTATTGTAAAGCACCCACTTATCTTTGATTGGTTCTCTACTGTCAGCTGAGCAAAATGCAAAGCCTGGGGCCTGGTAGTCAATGGGCCTCTCAGCTTCCCCTCCCATCTCCCTTTCATACTTTTTACATTTTATTTGACAAATACATAATTTACTCTGTGCCATACACTGTTCTAAGAGTTTTACAAATACTACTAACTGATTAAATTTCATAAAACTAGTATCATTATCCCTGTTTTACAGATGAGGAAACTGAGGCACAAGGAGATAAAATAACTTGCCTGTGGTCACGCAGCTATTAAGTGGCAGAGTTGGGATTTCCACCCAGGAGTCTGCTCCAGGCCCATGCTCTCACCCTCACTCCCGACCTCTAGCTGCTCCCGTCACATGCAGCACTGTGGGTCTCTTTGTGCCTGTGCAAGTGGCACCTAGTCGTCTACCTGGAATACCATTCCCCTCTTCTGCTTAGTGAGTGCGCCTTCATCTATTTCCTCTTGTGTTTCCAGAGCTGGCTCAGACATTGGCTCTATAGCAAAGTTCTCCCCAGCGCCCTTTCCCAAAGGGTTAGCAGCTCCCACGCTTGGGCTCCGGCCCTCTTGATTATTCTGGGTCATCAGTGCTGGTTTACAAGTCTGTATCCCCCACCAGACTGTGAGACCCTGGGGCCCACTTATTGCTCCTAATTGCATCCCCAGGGTATAGAAGTGCTGGAATTGGTTTGAAGAGTGAATGGAGGGAAAAGGGAATGGTCCAGGCTCAGCCTCCTGGATCAAGCGGAGAGCAAAGGGTTTCAGGCTGGCACAGTGACCCAGCAGCTGGCCAGCTCCTGAGGCCTTCCTGCCAGCAGTGGGTGGACAAGTTGCTGGTTTGGGCTGAGTTTTTGTGTCTCAGAGGCACACTGAAAGTGATCCCTGATGGGAATACCGATATGTCTCCCAACCCCCTGCTGGAAGTGTTACAAACCCTCTGCTGGTCCCCATGTCCCTCTTCTCTTGTGACCAGTGCCTCGTGTTGCCTTCTCCTGTGTCTGCAGCAGGCTCCCATTGCCCATCTGCCAGGAGCTGCATTCCCCCTTATCCCTCATTCAAAATTTAACTCGCCCTCTGAAATTTCTAATCAGATTGCTCCCTTCCCCATCCCCCATCTCCTGGAACAGCAGTGTCCAACCTTGTGGCTTCCCTGGGTCACACTGGAAGAAGTAGCATTGTCTTGGGCCCCACATAAAATACACTAATACTAATGATAGCTGATGAGCTAAAAAAAAGTGGCAAAAAAAATCTCATAATGTTTAAGTTTACAAATTTGTGTGGGCCACATGCAGCCCGCAGGCCGCAGATTGGACAAACTTGCCCTAGAAGATCTTTTCACAATCAGCTGTCAATGCTTAGGGCTCCATACTGCCCCTCAAGCTTACATGCACCCCATACAGGTTTTTTTTTTAACATTTATTTTTATTGTGTTTTTGACAGAGACAGGCAGAGAGAAGGGGGAGGGCCCTGAGCAGTCTCCACAGTTGCACATCATCAGTTCTCAACACAGTTTAACTCCACAGGTGGGCATGGGGCTGCGCAGGACAGGAACTGGGCCAAGGGCCTCTGGCATGCACCCCGACAAGAACTGAACTGGGGGCACATGCCAGTTCAGCACATGGGCCTGCACGGGTAGAGGCCAGGATTAGATCCTCGGACTCCAGGGCTGCAAAGCAATCACTCAACCCACTGAGCCACACCGGCATTCTCCCACACAGGGTTTTTACCTGTCTTTGAGGCCGAAACTGTGCCCAAAGACTCTCTGAGTGGTCTTTTCCAAGGATTTGGACTCAAAGGTCTGGAGGGGTCCTGCTTCTGATCAGCTATATGACCTCAAGCCAAGTCTCTTACCCTGTCTGGGCCTCAATTTCCTTATCTGATAAATGTGGGTAGCCTCCACTTGTCTTCCTCATGGGAGTTCGAAAGAGAAAGTGTTTGTTCATGGTAACCAATTCCTCAGCTTACTAAAACTTTGAAGAAAGAAAATAACTCCCAGGGCCTAAAAGTTAGGCCCATCACTATGGAATGCAATTTGGCAACAACCTAGGCTGATGACACACCATCTGTCTGTAACCAAGCACTGGTGGAGAGAATGCCCAGGAAATGTGCATCAGAACAGTCCCTGAAGGATTCTGCTTACAAGGGCAAAAAACCTGCCAGCCACCTAAATGGCCACGACAGGATACTGGGCAGATGAGCTGCCTTGCAGTTACAAAAAGGAACAATACATGGCAGTTAAAACGGACTAGGGCCCATACTTCAAGATGGTTAAATGTCCAAAACAACACAGAGGGAAAGACCTACACTCAGAATATGTACGGTACACCATTTAAAACAAGTGTAAAACCATACTAAACAGTACTATATATTGCTCTGGATGCATACCTATATAGAGACACATTTTAAAGCTGTCATGTGAATACAAACACCAGAATCAGGACTGTGGTTTCCTCTGGGGACAGACACGGGGCCTCCAGCTCTATCTAAAGCAAATATGTCATAATGGTGAGATTTGAGCAAGCTAAGTGGTGGTGTTACATTATCTTATACACTTTTCTAATTGCGAAATATTGAATGCTTTCATAAAGATTCTTAAATACATTCCCAGAGGGACAGCAGTTCTCTGGGGTTGTCCTGGGTCCTCCATGGATGGCAGGGAACCTCTGGTGTGCTCACACCTCTCATAGTAGGAACCTTGTGTCTACGGGGCCGGAAGGAAGGTCCCCACCTAAAGGACACATTCCAGA
Source organism: Craseonycteris thonglongyai (assembly GCA_004027555.1). Classification (NCBI taxonomy): domain Eukaryota; kingdom Metazoa; phylum Chordata; class Mammalia; order Chiroptera; family Craseonycteridae; genus Craseonycteris; species Craseonycteris thonglongyai. The sequence continues at coordinate 19,411 of PVKE010002548.1, read as the reverse complement.
GGGGGGCGAGAGAGTGGCAGGTTGTGTCAGTGGTGTGTCTCTGTGGGCTGGGGAGCAGGAACCAGCTTGCCCCCTTTCACAACCACCCCCGCCTTAGTGAAATATCAGCAAGCTGGGGAAGGGGGTGGAGAGACAGGCAAGCTGTTAACCTGGGAGATGCTGGGGTGTGGGCGTGCAGGCCCAGGCTCCCAGACAGCTATTTTGGCAGGTGCTGGGATTGGGCTCAGGCCTCTCCGTGGGAGCTCTGACTTGGGGCTCTGCCAGGAGCAAGAAGGAGGCCTCTGGAGGTGGAGGGGGAGGGCTCTGAGGCCCTCCCTCTCTCTTCAGACCTCTCACCGTGAGGTGTGCTGGGTACAAACAAGACTCAGTACACTGTGCTCTCCTCCTAAGCACCTCTCCCCAGGCCACAGGCCACCCAGGGGTGATGGCAGGTGCTCCTTTAAAGCACGTCCCAGGAATCTTTCGCTCCCTGTACTTTGAAAGCAAGATGAAAGGTCACAGACATGCCCCTCCAATCCAGCCAGGGAGCCACACGAGACAAAATGCTTACAACTCCAGTCTCCTTACCCAAGGGTCTCCCTCAGCCCAGCATTGCTTCCCCTGAAGTTAGGACCCTAGTGGCAGCTCTCTCTTGGGGGTCAGGGTCAGATCACTTCATGGGCCTTACTCCACTCCCACATGAGACGAAAGTCTCTCCCTGCATCTCATAGAGCCCTCAAGCCCCTCCTCAGACTCCACCAGCTTAGGGATGGGAAGAAAGAACGGAAGAAGAGTGCTAGTGAGTACAGCAGCCTGCTGGTTTGTGAGAAGAGCCTTGGGTTTGGGCTCCAGTGAGAGCTGTGTGATCCTGGGCCATTCCCCTGCCCTCTCTGTGCCTTGGTTTCTCACCTGTAAAGTGGGAATAAAATCAACTACACGGTTGTGGTGACTACATAAAACTGATGGGTTTATAAGCTTCTGACAACCATTAATAGCCAGAGAAAGATGAGCTGGCACATCACTCACCTGGATGTGAGGGAATGTAGGGGAGCATGGGAGTGCCCTTCTCAGCCTCTCCCTCCTCTCCCTGGGCCACAGAGCCCTGGGTCTCACTCAAACCTGCTCTCTATCACCTCACCTTGTCTCTGGTGTCTCAGCCGAGAAAGGAAGCAAACAGGAACGATGGCAGAACGATAGCTCAAGGGCATGCGGTCACTGGCCTACCCTTTCCCCCCCTGAAATGGCCTTCCAAGGCTCCCACCTGTGACCGAGTGCCAGCCAGGCCCTGTGCTGAGAACCATAGGGGTGGGGAACCAAACCAGGCTCTGCGAGGGGCTGACACATAGAAGAAGCAATCCAGGGGAGCAAGAAATGAGTACTTGGTACCACCCAGAGGTGTACCATGCTAATCCTACCCAGGAACAAGGTGAGCCTAGATGCAGGTATGGCACTTCCCCCTTCGTACCCACACTGCCCCCTCCCACCATGAGAACTGCTCAGAAGGCAGCAGCAGCTTTCAGGAGGAGAGGCGAAAGGCAGGTTGAAAGGTGCCAGACAAGAATTTTTCAGAAAAAGCAGGAATGGCCTTGGGGTCCTGTGATGTGGTATAAAACTGACATGACCCTGGAGTTAGAGAACTGGCACTGGAGTCCCAGATAACCCCTAGCTAGCTACGAGACCTTGGCCCAGTCAAGGCCACCTCACTGGGCCTCAATCTTCAGGGAGGTGGAGGGGTTGGGATAGGGGATTGGAAGCTCATGCTCAGGCTGCCTTCTGCCACATTCTGACTGGCTCCACCCTGGCAGCCAGAGTATCAGGTAACTCACCAGTAAGAGGTGTCTATGGGTCCACCCACAGCAGGTCTTTGGTGCAAGTGGACTAGCAGGAAGAATCTCTCCTCCCTTGGCCTCCTCACAATGGTGGCTGTCTCCCCCTTGTGTCAGTCGAAGATACTGCACCACAAGTTCCCTCAGGTTCTGGACCTTGAAACTCTTGCTTTTGTGGGGGGTATAGGCCTCTGCTTCTCCTAGGATCCAGCATAGACCAAGCCTCAGCGCTAACATGCCCACTCACCTCCTCCTCTTCTTGGGTGGTGACCGGTGAATTCTGGAGAGGGCTCCAGGAAGTCAAGGAGGGCAGGCCTATTCCCTTACCTCCGCCCCCCACCCCACACACACCTCCCACTGCCCGGGGCCTACGCTTTCTCTGACTAGGGTCACTCAGTCCTCCCTCTGTCCTTGCTTGGGAGGACACCCTCTCTTGGGCTCTCTTTTGCCATCTTGAGAGTCCTGGGTACTCCACATCCTGAAAGTTGATCTTTCTGGAGTATGACACAGAGGATCTCCTCCTGGACTGGGAAGCCAGAAGCTCTGGTGGGTGCATGGCAGCAGAGGGAGACAGAGTCCTACCCTAATGCCTGACCTTGGCCAGCTCTGCAATGACACACGCCTTTGTTTGAGGAACAGGCTGAGTGAGGTGAACTAATGCGCAGCTCAGCTACTGAGGTCCCTTTTCTTCCCAAACTGGTGGGAACCCAGGGACTGCCTTGCACTCCCATCCCTTGGCTAGCTGTGCCATTCCCAGTATTAGCCCGAGCAAGACAAACCGCTCAAAGAGGCTCCTAATGCTCCAGATATCCTGGCACCATGGACAGGGATTCTCGTCTCTGCATGAGACATCCTTCAACACATCTGCCCAATCGTTGCAAAACCAGGGCTGCTTCCGCTCAGGCTGCCCAGTGGGCACCCTCTGCCAGCCTGGACTTTGGGATCATGTTCACTTGGAGCCATGTGGCATCACCTGTAAATGGGACTTACTGTCTCAAACTTGGTCCACAGGTACATTTCCTGCCCTCTGGGAACTGATGGCTGTGCACTAATGAAGGGCAGGGGTGGCAGAGCGTTCAGACTCCTGGGGGCTCTTGCAGGTCAAGGCACCTTATGTCTAGATGTGTAAAGTGCCAAGGACTTTCTGACGCACTTGGAGTGCAAACCCAGCTAATCCATAAGCTGTGTGACCTGCCCAGAGTCAGGCTACCAGGACAAGGCCAAAGGATGAGTAAGTCTTCCCTCCTGGTGGGCCCTGGAAGGGGAAGAGGAGGAGACAGATTCAACACCCCTCCACTTCTGACTGACCACTCCTTAGACCAACAGAATCTGAATGGTAAGGACAGAGGAAAAGCCAGGCGCTCTGGAAATAGGGCAGGGCCTATACCTCCTCATTCAGGAGGGGGATGGTTCCCAAGCAAGGACATGTGAGGTGGGATGAGGCTGGGGAGAATCATGACTCAGCTTTGTGTCTTACTGGGCTAAAAAAGGGGGCTGTTCCCCAGATTCCCTTCTAGCCACTGTCGATTCACTTATCAGGCCCCCTCATCCCCGAGTTTGAGCTGTGTGTGGGAGGAGAGGGGAGAAGAATGGGGGAAATGAGGGTGGACACACAATGAGAGGCAAGAGCCAGGTTAAGAATGCGCATGGAGGAGACGCCAGGACAGCTCAGCAAGCTGAGCGCTTGCCTCACAACTGTGAGGTCCAGGGATTGAATCCCAACCCCAGTCTGTGCAAACCCATATGCTGAACTGTGGAACCACTGGTAACCACCAGGATGCCTCAGTGGCGAACGTTCTCCTCTCCCATGAGGGAGGCTTAGAGTTCAATTCAGAATTAATGATGTACAACTAGGGAGACTGCTCTAGGTCTCTCTCTCTCTCTCACCTCTCAAACAATAAAATAAATCCTAAAAAAAAAAAAAAAGAATGAGCATGGAGCCTGGGGGAAAAAAATGGATGGTTGGTTTTAGCTGGAACACTGGGGACTTTTACTGAGATGGCAACCAGTAAAGGTGGCAGGACCGAATAAACAGCATTAAAGGGGTAGTGCCCAGGGCAGGTGCACTGTTCTAAATGTTTGTACTCGCTCCCTCCAATCAAAGCAAGGGGTGGGAAGTCAGCCCCAGCAGGCATCTGATTCTCTGAGCTCCAGGGCCTGTCAGGGGGAAGTCTTTTCCCCTAGTGCCCTCTCTCTGACTCTACTGGGTTTTCCAAATATACTCACTTCTGAATGCCCCAATGCCCCAGCACAGGGTTACTATGCAAGGGACACGCCTTACGTGCTTCCATAGATGCTGCCTGATTTTTTTCTCATTAAGCATCCTGTCGGATCACTTAGCATCCCCAGAGTGATGTAATACTGTGGTTCACAAACTTGGTAGCACATTAGAAACACTTGAGAAGCTGTAAAAAAAACAAAAAACAAAAAACACACATCCAACCCCACCTTCAGACCTGATGAGTCACACATGCCAAGGGTAAGATCTAGGAATATGTATTTCCTAAAGCTCCGCAGGTCATTGTGATGTTCTGTTTAGGAAGCTGGTATAAGAAAGGGATGTGGGTTTTAGAATCAGACTAGAGTTCAAACTCTATCCCTGCCTCTTGTTACGTGACTCTGGGCAAACTATTTACATTTTTCGAGCCTGTGTTTTTCTCATCTATAAAAATGGAGAAATAACACCCATCTTGCTTATTTAGAGAATCATGTAAAGGCTCTTTTGCTTCTTGTTCCTTCTGAATGTGCCTGAGGTTCATCCCTACATGCACAAGCCTGTGCCTTTCAGAAGGGGCACAGCCTCAGGTCAGAATAGCCCAATACTTGGTACCCTGTGGCCAGGGACAGGAAGCTTCTGGCAGAGCCCCTCCCTCCCTCTCTGAAGCTTGTGAACACAGGAGACTACATCCTGCAGAGCTGAGTGTAAACTGCTCCATCTTGCAGGGCTGCAGGTGACAAAACAGGTACTGGAAGCTTTACTTCCTGTCCTGTTTTATATGACATTGAAGCTTGTGTGGCTCACAAGAGCCCAAGGAGCTCCATCTGCCCGTGTGAGGACCCAGATCTCTGGGAGTGCTTGGCAACACAGTGCAGGTGCAAAGAGCAGGGACCTGGTTAGGGTAAGGCAGGCAGAGGGCATAGGTCAGCATTACAGGGATGCCAACCGGCAAAACAGGAGAAAGAGAAAACCGCCCATGTTATTGGTGGTAAAGTCTACACTGGGTAGGAGAAGGGTAAAGCTCAGGGGAGCCAAATGCCACGAAGCCTAGGCAACTGAAGAAATGTGAGCGGAAGGCCTTGGGCAGACTCCAAGTGGTCAGAGTCCAGGCTGAGTTGGCTCTGGGGTCCTTAGCTGATTGGTTGCAAGCTCCTCCCTTATTGGAGGGTAGGGGGCAGTCAGGAGAAAGTCCAGGGAGCCAGGTGGGGTTACTCACGGGGCTCCACCTTCCCGTACCTTACACCAAGGCTGCGCTGGCAGGAAGCAGCTCCCGGCCAATTCAGTACACATGTCATGAGCTACCAGCACTCACTCTTTCCACCTACCAGTTTCTCAACAAGGTCTTGGTCAAAGCCCTGTCACAGGCACAGGATGGTGACATTAAGCGTGCTGGGGGAGGGGGCAAGATGAAGCTTGAACAGTCAGCACGGATTCCAGACTGCAGCCCACACTATCCCTTTCCCAGCAAAGGAAGGACTGGAACGGCGTAGAGAGAGAGAGACGCATACCGCCTAGAAGAGATTGAGGTTGGGGTCTCCCTGATAACTAAGCGCACTGTAGAAAAGGTGGCCAGGCGCCCCCAACTCCAACGAGAGGTTTAAAATGCGGAGCGATGAAATCAGTGACCAGTGCGCCAGGACAGGCATGTGTCCTACAGTACCGGCGAGGCCATGTTCTGCAGATGTCATGCGGTGTTGGTGGGCAAACGGGCCCCACCGAGGTCCGGGGGGGCGCCGAGGGGGTCCCGTTCTATCAGTGCCAAGAAGCGGTGAGAGGCCGGTCATGAGGTCCTGCCTGCTGGTGACAGGGAGCTACGGTGATTCTGTTTCCCTGCTAGAGAGCTGGAAGCTGCCCCTGCGTCGGCACCACAGACACTGTGCCAGGGAATGACCCCCCCCTCGGTGCCAGTGCCAAGCCGCTGCGGGATGACCCACACGCGGAGCCAACGCCAAGGCTGCCCGCACCGCCCGTGCCGGGGCTGAGCGCCGCTCGGTGTCAGGACCGAGGCGGCGAGGAGCGCCTGTGCGTGCCAGGCGCCGCATCCGCCCGGTGCCCGCCCCGCTCACCTGTGCCCGAAGAGCCGCAGCCCCGGGAAGCGCCGCTTGCTGTGGCGCCGCGGTGCCTTGTCCGGCTCGGGACCCGCGTCACGTTCCGAGCCGCTGGTCGAGGCGGAGGCCGACTCGGAGTCGCTGCTCCGGGCCTCGGGGCTGCCGTCCCGCGGCTCCATCCAGCCCTAGCCCCGGCCGGCGGCGGGCCCGCGGGAGACACCCATGCCGGGCCGGCGGCCGGGGCTCAACACGCCGGCTCGGCGCCGCCCGCTGCGGCCATGGCGCGCGCTCGCTCTGCCCGCCCCGCGCCGCGCCGCGCGGCCCCGCGCCCCACGCCCAGGTGCCCGGGAAGCGGCTGCTGCCGCTTCAGGAAGTGCCGCCAGCCGCGGCGGCAGGACCCCGCATAGCTGGCCGGGCTGCTGCCTGCCCGCCGCCCAGCACGCCCCCTCGGCGGTGCCGCCGCGCCGGCCCGCAGCGCCCTCTGCCGGCCGCGGACCTCGCACCAACCCGCTTCGGCTTCCCTCAGGGGGCGGGGCGATGTAGGCCCCGCCTCCCACCGCCGGGCCAGTCCGCCCGGATCCCGCAGGCTCTGCGGCCCTGATGGAGCCGCGCGGCGCCCACTCTGACACATAGAACCCTTTACTCTTCGTAAGCCCCCCACCAAACATATCTGCTCACTAATGAACACTTGCGAGGGCGGCTGTCACCACCTCCCATCCCACAGCCATATGGAATAAGCGCCGCTCTTGTACACCCAGTGCCTGCTCACAGCCACACATACCATGTCCCCCCTTTCCCTCTTGGCTCTCCCAAATCATACCGCCAGGAACAGAAGTCCCACTGCTCCCCACGCACACAGAACAAAGACACCTCTCAGACAATTACCCTCTTACTCAAACGAACACTTTCCACCCCGGTCATCCTCTCACATGCAGAAATACATACCAGGACCAAAGTCACTCACACCCAAGGGACGCTCTCACATACCAATAAAGAACATACATGTTTCTCATATTAACTCATCTTTCCACAGCTATTCACAGTTGTTTCCAACCCTTTTGCACACTCCTAACCTTTAGCATTTTCCCAACACAATATCCACCGAAACCTGCGGATCTCTTACACTACAGGGATCACCTGCACACCTCTTACACACTCATAACTACACACACATAAGGAGCACACTCATTCATCAACATACACAGCCACATCGAATGCGCATGCTTTTCTCCTGGGCACAGTACCTCCCAGGACGATGGGTACACATTGCCACATCCCTCTTACAGACACATCACCCGCCACAAATAGGCCTCTCAGACACACACAAACACACCCCAAGGGCGGCAGAGATAAGGAAAGCAACTGGAACCAGAGCGGTCGCCTGGGAATCACGGCTCAGGCAACCTCTCATAGCCTCTGCAGCGCTGACAAAGGGAGGTCAGCAAGCTGCAGGGCATCGTCTTCTCCCTCCCAAACGCTGCCCCCCTGATGCCCACATCAGCTGCCCACTTTTCCTGTGAGTGCTCCTCGCTGCGAAGCCACATCCTGTGTCACCTTCACTTTCACCTTCTCTGGGGTTCTGGCAGCCTGCTTTCCAGGCTTCGCCAGCCACATGTAGCCAGCGGTCGGGGCTGTGACCTGTGGGCAAGCCTGTGGTTTTGAGAAATAGCCAGCACCCAGAAGGTCAGAACCTTCTTCCAGCGTCTTTAAAGTCCCCTGTGGACCTGGAGGTCTGAACAGGTGGCGGGGCACAAGCCTTCCAGCTAGCAGCCACTGGCAGGATGGCCAGGAGGAAAGCAGTGAAATCCCCGAGGCTTCCCTGGGTGCAGGGGCCCCTTTGGGGAAGTTATCCAATGGTTCTGACACCAAGCTCTGAGGGAGGAGACCAGATGCAGCTGGAGACCCCACTGAATGTGCACAAGGCCCTATGGCACCCAAGGCCACATGCCTGTGGGGTTCCTCTTCCCAGATTCCCCTGCTATTAGTGTCCTCAACTCTTAGTCTCCTGCAAGTTCAGCCTTCCACCACGCTGTACCCCAACAATTCAAACATCAGAGCTTCCCTCACCCTGCCAAGAACCCCTTTGCCTTTTTCTGAGCTGCTGTAGAGCTGCTGGATAATGGGTGGGCACCCCCACTTCTGCCGCAGTCTCCCATCCCAGATAAAAGCGTCATAGAGGGCTGGAGGTGCCTGTTCTCAGGCCACCCGGAGTACCTACTGTGCCTGGGGGGCCTCAGCTGGGATCTGTGGCACGTCCCAGGAGCGGTAGCGCCACATCTGCCTCAGTGCCCCCGGCCGCTCCCCTTCTTCCGTCCCCAGTGCCTCCGTGGGGCCCAGAGCTGTGGCCTCATCGCAGCCTCCCCCGGCACTGCGGCCGGCCCCCAGTACGCTCATCCTGCCGGCGACTCTCTTCCTCTTTTGGCACTTCCTGACTGGGGGGCCCTGCGAGAGGCTGCTGACTGCCCCAGCAGAGGACCACAGTTCTCTGAGGCGCCTTCCGCTGGCTGAGCCAGGAGGCTGGCTGGGAAGAGGAGCGGCATGGGAAAGCGAGAGGCAGGTGCGGACAAGCCCAGAGCAGCAGCCAGGAGCCAGGCCTGAGAGTCAGAAGCTGCTAGGCAGCCACCAGGTCTGCCCAGGCTCGAATCCGAACCTGGGCCCCAGCCTGGCTTTCCTCTCCACTTAACCTCTCTGGCCTTCACCTCTCGGTCTAACTGAGGTCTCCCACGTCATCACAACTACAGGGTATGTTGGGGAAGGGGGTGGTACTCAGTCTACACTACACACAGTCCTCTCTCCTTAACACCTGTGTGAGCATCAAACCACCTAACAAGGGTCAGGCACTCAGGCACATGGGATGTGGCAGAGTGGAAAGAGGAACCAGAATGGAGCTAGGAGATGTGGGTCACGTCCTATTTCTGCCACTTACCAGCTGTGCGACCTGGGTCAGGACAGAGAGGTTTACCTCTCCGGGTCACCTTAAACATTTCTGGACTAAGGTAGGACATAAACAGATAAATAGATGAACATGTATGTCAGGGAGTTTTCCGAGCCTCAGTTTTCATATCTGTAAAATGGAAGGGGAGCAGTAGTAATAATTGAGCTCATGGACTTCATTGGTTAAATAAGTAGCAAGGGGGTTTATAAGTGAATTCATTTAATGTGTATTTATTGAGTGCCTTCTATGCATCAGATACTGTATCAGACTATATAGCAGTGAGCAAGGAGGCAGGGCCGTAGCTTATCATGGTGCTTAGATCCTAGTGGAGAAGACATCTAGGAACAGATAATCAATATATAAAATAATGTCAGGTAATAGTACGTGCTACAGAGAAAAGTGAAGCCAAAACGAAGAGAATGAAGATGTGGGGGGCCACTTCGGTAGGGGGTGGGGAAAGCCCCTGTGAGGTGGGTGATAGTTGAGAACAGACCTCAATGAATAGAGAGCAGACAGTGTTACTAACCAGGAGAACAGCATTCTAGGTGGAAGGAACAGTAAGAGCAAGGGCTCTGAGGAAGGAATGTACTTGATATATCGGAAAAGTGGCAAAAAGGCCACGTTCTGTTGGACTTTGAGGCCACCATGCAGAATTGGCACATGCATAATAAGGCGAACACTTACTCTTTATTATTAAGGTTGGTGGTGGGATGAAAATCGTACCTTCCTCCAGCACTCTTTAATCCCATGGCTCTATAATTAGCCCCCTCCGCCCTCCCCGGCTCTATATGTGCTTGTTATACCAGGAAAGCTGTAAATTTCTCCAGGACAGAAACGGTGTCAGTTCAGTTCCGTTCAATAAACATTTACGCTGCAGAACCTGCAGACCCAGGACTGCACGTGATGCCATCCCAGCCCTTAGAAACCTCCATCTGGGCTGTAATCACCTTGGTGTCCCTCAGGCCTGGAACATAATACTTCTCAATAAATATTTGTTTAACAAATTATGCTATGCTAGGAATAATTAGAACTCAGTAATACTAAAAACAATAGCTAATGTTTCTTGGATACTTCTGTGCCAGAAACCTTTGGATCCTTGTAATGACTCTATGCGGTAGATCCTGTTGTTTTCCTTTTATATGTGGGGAAACTGAGGTACAGAACTGCTAAGCTCATTTGTCCAAGGTCACCTAGCTGGTAAGTGGTGGAAGAAGGAATCTGTGCCTTTAACTAAGACATTCCATTGCCACTCTAGGGTTGGGGACATGGCCAAGTGATGCCCCTGAGGCTTGGTACCCCTTTTCCATCACTTCTCCCTCCAATCTGTCATCTCTGAATCCCTCAAGGCAGGTCCTGTACTCTGTGGCCCATCAGAGTCCTGCCAGACAGGCCCAGGACTATTCTAGAAGGAGGTCAGAGGGCCCTGCGCTCCTCTCCCAGGGATTTTGCAAGTAGCTAGAGCAGTTAAATAGAGGAAATGGGGCTGGGCTTGTTTTCCATCCAAGGCTTCTGGCAGCCCTGGAGCGGCCCAGAGCCGGAAATGTGGCTCCTGCAGGGGAAGTGGAGCAGGCTGGGAGCTCTGAGAAGCAGAGCAGTCCTGGCTGTGGGACGAGGGTTCCCTTGGGCTGGTACTACTCCAAGCTGTCAGTACTTTCCAGGTGGGGTGGGGAGGACAAGGCTGGAAGGGACCGGTGCACAGGGCTGGGCAGGACGCCCTTGGCAGTTCCTAGGACAACGTGTGCCAGCGTTGGGGAGCTGGGGACCCCTCAGAATCCACCCAGATACACACAGGAAGAGGAATCTGGGTAAGAAAATTATTCTGGGCTTTGTTGTGGCCCCAGAGGGTGAGGTGTTCTACTTTCTGTGGCCTGGATGAGCAAATGGGAGCTGGGGAAAAGAAATGTACCAGGGCACCAAACACTCAACCCACGCCCTGGACAGCCTCTGCTCCCAAAACCAGCCAAGCCAGCCTCCTTGGCCTGACCTTCAAGGCTCCTTCTGTTCTGGTTTCTTTTGTTTTTGCCTCTTTGCCCAGGCTTTCCCTGTGGAGATTTGCTCTCAGTCATACCAGGCTGATGCTTCCCTCACAGTAGGTGCTCAATAAACATTTTTTCCCTCTTTATTCACACTTCCTTTAACATGTGCCCTCACCCCTGCCACTCCATTCTGCCATGCTGCTCTCCTGGCCCTGTCTGCCCATAATGTTTGGCCAATCAAAATCTCCATCGTTCAAAACCCCAGACCCCAAAAAGCAAAAGTAGGAAGGTGGAAAGAGGCCCAGACCATTGGTTCAAAATCGGCCCTTGTGTGACTCAGGGCAAGTCACTTAATGTCTCTGGGTTGGATGATGAACCAGATGATTTCTAAAATCTCATTTAGCTCTCACAGTTCCATTTGAATGACCTTCCCTGATCTGTAGGTTTTCACCCATTCATTCATTTGACAAATGTCTTATAAATATCTGTTAAGTGTCAAATGCTGCTCCAGAGCCAGCACCTCCACCCCACTGACTTATCCCTGACACTCATTTTTGTTCCCAGCATGTACCATGTGACCTTTTACGTACCTTAGTTTTTCTCCTAACAGTATCCTTGAACCCTATCTTTCTCCCAGCTCCATGCTGGGTACAACTATGTGCTCAGGAGCTTCCTATGGAAGTTGAAACTTATATTCCAGGAAGTTACTGGAGCTGAATATAGGTTTCCAACAGTCTGTGCTCCAGGCAGCTGCTGAAACCCTTGGAGACAACACAGAACCCAAGGGCACCTGCCCAGGTGCTGGGCCTCTGCCCCCACAGAGGTGACAGAGGTCCCTGCAGGTGCCACTGGCTATTGCCAGATGAAAATTTGATGAGGCTCCTTCTGGCAGCCTCATTAAAGTCATGAGCAGAAAGAAATTGGAAGAGGAGGTAGAGACCCCTCTCAAGAGAGCTGTGGGAGCTTAGCAATCAAAGGTGGTCCCTCAAACCATGATCTCTCTTGGAAATTGCCCTTTGGCACCTCCTGGGTCCCCAGGCTGGAGGTGAGAGGAGACTGGGGGGCTCTCCCCTCACTCTGGGTCAGCTAGATCTGCCCTAAAGAGTTTTCTTCTGCCTCCAACCTAGACTGTAGCACCAAGCCCCCAAGGTAAGATAAGCAGGCCTCCTACCCTCCGAACCGCCCACCCCATCTGCTGGCTCATAAGCCCTGACTGCATGCAGAACCCCCTTTCAGCTGCTACTTCTTCTGTCCTATCGCTCCTCCCAGGAATATGTGCACTTAGTACAGAGCCAAAAGCCAAGATCCTTGAGGATGAAAGTCCAGGCCCTTGGAAACCCAACAGAGTGAAAAGGGCTTTGGGGGGAAACCCATCTGGATGTGGATCCCAGCTCTACCAGTTACTGGCTGTGTGACCTTGGCAAATTGCTTAACTTCTCTGAAGCTCAGTTTCTTATTTTTAAGATGCTCCTCAGTGGCTCTCAAATACCCACCTACTCTATGCACCCCACTTAGTCTTTCTTCCCCAAACATCTGTAGGTTAAGAGCACTACACTAGTCAGGCACAGTGGAGCCCAGAAGAAGCCATATTTAGTCCCAATGTCTTCCCAACCCGCTTTGTGTATCTTTAAAGAGAGGTCTTCCTCAGCCTATGCTAATCCTTGTCTTTGACCTAGACCCTTAGGGGCCTCTCTGAATGTTCTGCTCTAGAATGGCACTAACTGAGGCAAAAATCAGGCTCCAACACAGGCTTCCTGTTGCCTGGCCAGGGGGCTGAATTCTCAGCATAAATGGCTTGTGCCCACCCTGGTGATGGTGGTGGGGAACTGCTGGGGGACATGTCCCAAGCACCCTGTGTCAGAATAGGGTGGGATAAGCCGCTCTCTCTGGGATCCCAATGCCTGCACTGTTGCCTTCAGGACGAGCCTGGTCCCGCTTCCGGAACTGCCCTCCTTGGCCTTTGACTCACTTGTCAGCAAGAACCTCAGGTCTCTGCGGGGAAGAAGGAGTTCCGGGCTGGGCCCGGCCCCGCCCTTCCTAAAGGAAGAAAAATGGATAGACCCCCAGCTTCCGGCTTCCTCTGGCAGCGGGCCCCCTCCTCCAGCTCCAGCTCAGCTTTCTGCCCCTGGTTTTTGCATTTTTAATTCAGGACAGAATGTGATCTCTTGCAGTTCCTTGCTTTATCCTGTTGCTATTTAAATTACAAATCGGCCCCATCTCCCTGTCACTCTAGGGCTATTTTTAGCTTCTGGTAAATAGCAGCAGGGAGAGTTGGATCAGGTGCCCCTCCCCGGAGGAGCTGTGCACCCTCCGCTGTGTGCCAGCAGCAGGGGGCACTCTCTCCTGCCAGTTGTCCCCTCTGCCACTTCCCCTCAGCCCTTCTGTGGGGGTGGAGGGGACGAAGGCAGGACGGCAGGCTGGGACTTGCACCCAGGTTCAGGCCTTGCTCTGTTTCTGTTCAGCTCTGCCACCCCCAGCTCTCACCACCATCCACTGCTCCTTCAGGGGTTTTCATGGACCCCCCAAGCCCATAGGGAGGTCCAGTTATCAGTGGCAAAAGGTCTTCTAACGTGTCTCAGCCCCTCGATGAGTCAGGGATTTTACAACTTCTCTTCCTTACTCTCCCCAGCCACCCTCGTGGGCAGATACTATTGTTCCCATTTTTCATATGAGGAAATATGGTCAGAGGTGAACGTGACTTACCCAGCTAGGAAGGGGCAGGGTTGGAATTTGAACCCAGGTCTGTCTGAAGCCTGTGTTGCATGTGTGTTACACTGCCTCTCTCTGTGGAATGCATGTGCCCTTTGCCCAATGCCCAGGCTGATCCCCAAAGCCCACTGTCCACTGTCTTTGTTGGGGTTGTCCTGCCTCATCTATTGGATCAGAGGTTGGAGAGCGAGGCCCCATGGGCCATATCCAGCTTGCTGCCTGTTTTTGTAGGGCCGTGAGCTAAGAATGCTTTTTACCATTTTAAAAAAGCCAAAGAATAATATTTGTAACAGTGAAAATGATATGAAATTTAAAGTTCAGTGCCTATAAATAAAGTTTTGCTGGAACCCAGCCACGCTCATTCGTTAACATATTGTCCAATGGCAAAGCAGAGGGACAGAGAGCATATCACCTGCAAAGCCTACAATATTTACTGTCTGGCCCTGTCCTGAATCTTACTTTTGTCAAGGAAAGGGACCGTGGTCCATTGGTCTGTGTCATGCACTGCCTGGCCCAGGGCCAGAACTCCAGAGAGATGCTGCTAAGGCCCTGCTGGGACCTCAACAGCACCCAGGGAAGCCCTGTGCCAGTCACACACCACTAGTCACATTTGAACCGCCTTCCTCTCCTTCAGTTTCTTCACAGTAAAATCTGCTTGACGATCAGAATGACCTGGGAGAGATTTTAACAGTTGAGATGCTCAGGCCTGACCCTAGACAACCTATAGGAGGATCTACAGGGTGAGGACTTTAGAAATGGTTTCAAAAGACATCCCCCAGGTGATCTGAGGGTTCAGGGGACTATTTGGGAACCACTGGGCTTAGCTCCAGGGGTCCAGGCTCTGCATCTTCTGATTGGTCCTTTCGGACCCAACCTAGGGTCCCTTGTACCCCTCTCTAGCTTTTCCAGGCTGGACACTACTCTCCAATGGTCTTTTGACTCCAACCCTGATAGTTTAGAACTTCCTTGAATGTACATTGTTTCTCACACCTAGAAGCAGACATAAGTTGTCCCCTCACAGCCCCTTCCAACGTAAGAGGTTTTTACTGGTACAGACATGCCGTCTCTCCATTCACATAAAGCAGATGCCGGGGCTACTTCTAGACCACACTGGGGCTGTGGGGTGAAGGGAACCTAGTTTCCAGGACCTCCCCTGGCAACATCCATAAAAGCTTCTATTGTCCTGCTGAAAGCCCCCATCCTCATCTATGTCAGAGGCAGCCAGGCCTCAGTCCTGCTTCTGCAACTTCTACCCCAAACCTTCGGGTTTGTTTTTTTTTGCCCCTGTAGAAGCCCTTTCTCTGAAGGGCTTTCAGCTGCTTTTCTTAGCAACTCCTTACAGCAGGGTGGGAGGGTTAGCTGTGAGCCAGAGTGGTGTGGGCACTGTGGCAAGCGGAGGAGGTGAAAAGAAAGAGCTCGCATCAGGCCACTCAGAAATGCAGCCCCCTGGGAGGGCTAAGCCAGAAAGCACAGCTTGTTCCACTGGGGTCCCCTGGGCCAATGCTTTCTCTTTCACAGGGCTTCTTCTGCCTTCTCCCCAGGGGACTCTCCTGGCCTTGATGCCTTGTCCAGCTCTGCTCCAAAGACTGGGCTCCCGGCCTAACCCCGATGTGAGGAGGTACCTTGCCTGATCTGTCTAGAGGTGCCAGCTGGAACCCACCCTGGTGCTGCCTCTGCAGCCCGGAGGTCTCCGGATCTCTTCACAGCCAGAGAGGAGTCACCGCTTCGTTATCTGCATCCTTAGTGACCAGAGGCTTCAAATCTGGGCTGTGAAGGGACCTCCATTCAGGAATGACTCTGGGAGAATCCCAGCCCTTGCTGCTGCCTGTGTGTGTGTGTGTGTGTGTGTGTGTGTGTGTGTGTGCGTGTGCGTGCATGCATAGCCTCTTCCATTTCAGCCTTTTAATTTTTCTCTGCTCCCTGTCCTCTAAGCCTCTACTCTACTCTGGCTTCCTTTCCAGCTCCAGATGATGTTTGTCCCTGACCCACAGCTAAGAAAAATCCTGGGGTCACCCCTTATGTTACAGGTGAAAAAACTGAGGCCCAGAGAAGGATTGTCTAGCTTCAAGGACACACAGCAAGTCACTGGCAGACATGAGAATTCAAGCCAGGTCTCCTGATACCCACATTAATATATTTTTTTACATTCTATGCCCCCCCCCCGAACACTCTCCTTCCCCAGGGGACTTTCAAGGGCTCTTCTCTCTCCAGCCATAAGGTATGGGATGGATAATGCCCTCCTCGCAGCATGGTGTTCTGGAAGAACTTGGTAGTGGGGCCCAGGATACCCTGATTCCTTATGTACTCCCCCAAAGTGAAGAAGGTAGGGCCCATGGGAACCTAATCTACTTCCCATTTATTCTGAGCATCTTCATGATGGTGAAGTTCCCTCCCTTTCTCCCTCACCCTCCTCTCAATGATGGAGGCCTGATGGCTTCATAGCCATTAAGACTACTGGGGCCCTTGGAGCTCCCAGGGCTGGGCCCCTTTTATGAGACACCTTCCCAGAAGCCCCTGGGAGAAGCAGGGCAGCCTCAGACACACCTCAAGTCCTCCTGGTTATAAACAGACTGGAAAACTATCTTTTTTAACCACGTCAGTGGCTTCAAGAACTGTAGATGCCTCAGTGTCCCTGCTGGTAACCCTCCAAAGGAGGTCTCTCTGGACCAGTGGCTTTATAGGGGCAGCAAGTCCAAGTTGAGGCTGTGGTCTGTGAGCAGGGGAGGGAGGTAAGGGCTGCCTCCGCCCCGCCCCCAAGGCCTGCACAGATCACCCCTCTATGTAACCTTACCCACACTTGTTTGAGGGTCCGCTGTCCCTCAACCCATCCCGGTCATAAGAATGGTTTCTGGGGTCCACTCCGGTTGATTTCTCCAGGGAACCCCTATTCAGAAGTGGCAGGACCAGGGAGGCTGGGAAGCTTTCACAGGCAGAAGGCGGTTTCATTAAGACCATGTCAGGTGGGGGGTATAAGGTGCAGTCTGCTACCGCCGAGGCCAGTGAGGGCCTGCGGGGGCATCTCAGTCCCTTCCACCGGCCAGTGCCTAGCACAGGGCCGGCCCACAGCAGCCAGGTAAGGCCCAGTGAATGGATTAAGGGGTCCCTCTTTCCCCCAGAAGGAGGGCGGGGGTGACTCGCAGCTCTTGCCAGCAGATGGAGGTTTGTAAGGATCATGTCTTGGTTATATCCCCCACGCTGCCCAGTACAGTGTCTGGCACGCACTGGCATCAATAATTCCATGTTGCATGAGCAGGGTTTCACGGTTCATGTAGAGAAGGGGTCCCAGAAGTATGCCCCCCCCGCCCCCGCTGCCCCGTGCACACGGAGGACAGAGACCCCGCGGCACTTATTTCTGAATCTTCTGCATCAGGCAAGCGGCGGTCACTCAATGAATGTCGACCCTAAAGGTGGGTGGTCCCAAGCGCGCCACCCCCCTCGGTGCCCGTTCCCCTTACCTGTAAGACACCTGCTTTCGTAGGTGCATCTGGTGGAACCGCTCCTCCACCGGAGGCCCCGCGGCCAGGCCCCGCGGCCCCTCCGGCCAGGGCTGCGGGACCTCGGCCTCCTCCCCCAGCCGGCAGCGTCGCCGCACCACCTCCTCGGCCGCCCGGCCGCCGCCAGCCGCGTCCCTGCGGAGCCCTGCGCCGCCCGGCCCCTCGGCCATCCCCGCGGCCCCCGCGGTCCCTGCCGAAGTTCAGGCGCCCTCCTCCTGGGCCCGGGGAGCGCCGGGTCCACGCCGGGCCAGGCGGCTGGGCGCCTCCCGCGCCCCGGGGGCGTCCTCGGGTGCTCGCTGGGGCGCCCCCTGGACGGCTGGAGCCGAAGCGGAGCGGGAGCCCGAGTGGCAGCGCGCTCCTGCAGCCGCCGCTGCTGCGGTGCACCGGAGTGTCACCTTAGGGGCACCCGCCAGCCCACGGGGCCCGGGGGAGGGCGCCTCCCCACTCAGACAGCTTGGCTCCGGGCACGAAGGAGCGAGCCCTACACAGCCGGCGGTGGGCACGAACACTGCCCCCGGCGCGAGGCGGGGAGTGTCACGCCAGGGCCCCCGCCCCCACTCTCCGTATCCCTCTGCTCGGCAGCTGCCAATCACCTCCCGTCTGTCACTCAGAGACGGTGGTGGCCACCCCCCACCCGGTCCCTGCTTTCCGGCCTCTGCATTTGCCACTGCAGCGGGCAGGTGGAGGTGGGAGGGGGTAGGGGGGTGGACGAGGGCGGTGACAGGAGAGGGCTTTAACCCCGTCTGCGCCGCAGGAATTTAGAGACCCAGTTAGATGTGGCGAAGGGGCACTGGGAGGGGAGCATACATCCCAGGGATGCCTTGAATTTGGGGGTGGACCGGATTGCTGATAACAGTGTCTTTAGGTCTAGAGCTCTTCTGGGCCTTACCTGGAGCAGGACCCAGCTGGGGTGGGTGGAGTGGGATGAAGAATTTCTACGCCTCCTGAAGGCCTGGCTGCCTCCTCTGACCTGCCCCAGCTGAGGCTCCTGGGTCAGGAGACAGGGATGGGAGGCAATCTTGGACTCCCCCATTTTCTTATCCCTCCGAATCCTATGGTTCCTCCCTCACATCATCTCCTGTTCTTGGGGTGTTCATTACTTGAACAAGGGTGGGACTCTGGTTAACTTCTCAGATGTAAGGCCTCCTATTCACCGCCCCAGACACATCTTTCTGAAGCTGACCTTTGCCCATAGCATCTACTCTCCCCCTGCAGTATGCCATGGCTCCCCCTTGCTTCTACTGTAGCCTTGTGTTCAAGGCCTGCCTTGCTCTTCCCACACCCTAGCCTCTGGTTCCATCCATTTCCTTCCACTCCTCTGTGCTCCTTATTCTGGTCACCGGCATCAGGCCTGCACAGCATTGTTCAGGCTGTTGTCCCTTCATCTGAAACCTCCTTTGTTAACGTACTTAAAATTCTGAGACTCGCTGATACCTCCTCAGGGCAGTCTCCCTGGATGGCTGGAGCAGACTATGAAAGGCTCTCTGGCTCCTGCCAGCCTCCGTGGCACTGCACCAGTGTCTAGTCTAGCCTGAGTCTTCTCTTTCCTAAGGTGACCAGATTTTAACATTGGTAAAGCGGGACACCATTGACCGGGGGGGCGGGGGTGTGTGTGTGGTCCTTGATTAAAAATTTGGTCTATCTCCCGTGGTTCCCTAGCTTGTCGTGCATTCTTTCCAAAAATTGGAACTTTTTTAAAACGCTGTGGGATGCTGGACAAATGGCTAAAAATCGGGACTGTCCCACCAAAAGCGGGATTTCTGGTCACCTTACTCTTTCCCCACTGTGAGCCCAGGAAAGCGTGGGGGGGACCAGACTCACAGAGGTAGAGAATAGGCTACAAGGATGACAACTGTGTGGCTCCTGGCTCCTCCAATTCTCACCAGCCCTAGGGACTGTCCTGCTCCGTGCCAGTGCCTGGAGTAGGTGCCCTGCTCTGCCTGTCCCACCTATGGAAATCCTGTCCATCATCAGGGCCCATCTCAAATGCCACGTCCCCATGAACCCCTCCCTGACACTCCACTATAGATGCTATCTCCCTCCTTCAGCCCCATAACGATTTCCTGGGCCTCCCCCCGGACACTCCCCTTCACACTCGAACAATAACTAACATCTTGTTTGATTCTCACCACAAGCCTGGGTGGTAGATATTATCATTTCCTCCATGTTACAGAGGAGGACATGAAGATGTCATTCAACTGATTTATTTGCTCAAGATGGCTCAGG